>CM020520.1:532500-697500 GCA_009823395.1 Thamnaconus septentrionalis
CAGAAGTTCACCGGCAGAGCAAGGAGCTCTTCAAGTCTGCAGGAGTCCTCCAGAATATATCCAGAATATTTCCAGAATATATCCAGAATATATGCATTATATTTTCAGAATATATCCAGAATATTTCCAGAATATATCCAGAATATATCCAGAATATTTCCAGAATATATCCAGAATATATCCAGAATATTTCCAGAATATATCCAGAATATTTCCAGAATATATCCAGAATATATCCAGAATATTTCCAGAATATTTCCAGAATATATCCAGAATATTTCCAGAATATATCCAGAATATATGCATAATATATCCAGAATATTTCCAGAATATATCCAGAATATATGCATATTTCCAGAATATATACAGAATATATACAGAATATTTCCAGAATATTTCCAGAATATATCCAGAATATTTCAGGAATATATGCATATTTCCAGAATATTTCCAGAATATATCCAGAATATATCCAGAATATTTCCAGAATATATCCAGAATATACAGTGCAGGCAAAAGGATCCCGAGAAGAGTAAAGACAAATTCAAATCAAGGACGCACAATGCAATGGGCGGCAGGGGACTGAAGAGTGACGGGGTGTGTGTGTGTGTGTGACAGCAGCAGGTAGAGGACATTACGCTGACGTGTTTACCATATATATCATATCATTAACTGAGCTCTCTTTCCATGGGAGTTATTTTAACCAACCAGTCAACAGAATAACTACATCTGGCGGCAGAAAAAGACAAACCACTTTTGATACTATATATGTATGTATATGTGAACTGCTGGGCTCCGCACGGCAGCTCCAACAGGCCTATAAATGATGCATGACCTCGCTCTGTGCATTCAAAACTTCCAGACGACTTTAGCAAGACAAACAGCCGCGCAGAGTTCTCCCCCCTTTAAATATTGCGCAGCTCTAAATAAATTACAGAGGGTGGGCTCGCTCCCGGCTCAACTGCATCCACCTTATTGCGATGGAGTGGAGCAGCTGACCCACCGCATTCAGAGGCGCCTGACTGGGATGCAATCAGTGCAAAGCAACAGTCACCAGGTGGAGCTTTAAATAAGAGGCGGCGGCGGAGGCGTGATAACACATTTCAGATGAAAAAGGTGACACAGTCGGCCGTGCAGAGGCCCAAGGCATTGTCACACACACACACACACACACACACACACACACACACACACTCTGTGTCTGCTGGGGAGTGGAGCCGGTGCAGCGGCAGCAGCATCTTGCCATGGTGATTTATTCATTTGCTTCTTGCAGTGACTGAGGATATTGTTAGCGTCCCGTCCATAAATCTGTGTTATTTCTCCAAACAGGGAGCAGACGCAGGGAAAGCGAGACCACCCCCACCCCGCCAACACCCCCCGCGCAGGCAGGACGCGAGCAGCGAGGGTCCTCGCCGCGGGGGCTCAATGCTAAAATGCGACTTGGTACAATGGAAGGAGTGACTGTTGTACCGGCTGCATTTTTAAGGCAGTGACTCTGACAGGGAGGAGAGCCGGAGGAGATTTAAGGGGCGAGGAGGGAACGTCAACCAACACAGCGGAATAACAGCGACATCCAGGCGCTGATTTATACACCGTCTGAGGACGGCGCTTTTACCGCAGAGGCAGCACAGTCTAATTTACGGGTGACGGCAGGACGTTTATGAACAGACGGCAGAAGCAGATCATTGCACTGGAAGCCTGAGATTGAGTTTGAAATTTCAGTAAAACATCGGAAAAGAAAATAGCAACTCAAAGCAGAAGAACAAGACGAGAGTTGGAAAAGGTCAAGAGAGTGTTGAAGATGTTGAGAAGGTCTGCCCCCCCACCCCCACCCGGCTCCTCATCAAGGCCCTGCTCCGCTCCTTCAGGCTCTGCCTGGATGTGAAGTGCAGCCAGCAGATGCAGCAAATGAGTCGGCTGCTGCTTTCTGCCTCCTTTTTCACCAGAAGGCTGCGTGCTGGGGAAGAAAAATAATCCAAAGCAAATGTTTATATTTCCATAAATGTGGACGCTGTCTGCTGGGGTTCTGCGTCTGGCTTTTGAAATGTAAACATGACCTGCCAGCTCTGCACGCTGCTCAGAAAAGGCAGCAGCCAATGGGAGGAGGCGGCGAGGCGGAGAACCTGCAGCAACTTGACTTCTCCACCTGGGGTCCAAACACTCGTGTGGATGCTCTCTCGGTGTTTAAACAGAGCAACTTCTCATTTATGATCGCACTTCATCATCCACGCCTCCAATTACACCGCTCAGCTCTCTGGATATCCGCCGTTCGCACCGAGTTGTGTGATGGAGTGCGACGTCCCTTCCTTGTTTTGCCTCCTAATCAGTCATTTAGCTTGGACGCCGCGGCGGAACATCAGAAGTGGCTTTGCTTTATTGATTGCTCTGAGTGCTTTCTGATACATTTTGATAAAGCGAGGCTGGCAGCAGCGGCGGCGGCGGCGTCGTGATGGATCGAGCATTAAAATTTACGAGGAGGCCTGAAAGCGCGCGGTGAGGGTTTACAGCCGCCGAGGTGATCATTTGTGGAAACAAAAGAGCGCTAACAACGGCGTCCGCGGGCGGGCGGAGCCCACCAATCTCCTCCACGGTGCCATTTGTTCGCAGTGAATGCACCAGGACAGTGCTTTAATTTGACAGTGATTCATCGACGTCTCAAAATGATGCACGCTGCGACTCCGGCACACAAAAACAACAACAACAACAACAACTACACAAAAAAACGTAGTGCTGCTCTGCTCGGGGGGGGGAGGGAGGAGTTTAACGGCCCACTGGGGTCGCAGATGATCAGACTCAGAGTTCCCACACAAGACCAAGAGGGAGGTCTGACCTTCACACCTCACATGATTAACACGTCCATAGTCTCTGGAAAAGTATTTAAACGTCACTCTTGAAGGTTGCAGATCCCTCACAGTGGTTTTCAAATTGGCTGTAAAGTCACAAGGGACAGCTGAGACTCGCTGCTGATTGGCTCAGGCACAGGCTGCAGTTCCCACCGTCGCCACCATAGCTTCTATTTCACACGAGTGGGAAGAAGCGTCTTCATCTTTGTCTTTGTTTGTTGTCGCCGTGAACTGGGACGAAAACTCGCCAGCGATCCGAGAGGCGGCAGGAGGGAAGAGCCGAGCTGCTCTGAGTCATCGTCCCCATCGAGACTCCACTCACTCATTGCTGACCGGGGGAGCGCTGAGTGCACCGCCGATCCGAGGTGCCATGAAAGTGAAAAGGGTCCCAGCTCAAATGACTGTCATCTGAGTGGGAGCAGGAAGGGGCGGGGCCAAGCCAGGCCAGAGGAACGCAGGTGATTGAAGAGCTTTTATGTCAGCAGCAGATGCTCTCTGGCTACTTCCGCTTCCTTGGACAGCTGCTGTTTTTATGCCACTTCTCTTTTTCCCCCAAACATCTCATAACCAAGCAATGATGAGCTTTACAGCATCATTTACAGGCGCAAAGCACAAGCCAACCATTAAATCACAACCATAAAAAAATGCCGCCGCCACGCAACGTCTTTCAGACTTTAAGACCCTCGCGTTTGCCTCTTTTCATTTCATTTATTGCAACTTGAAGAGTGCAGCAAAGTGGACTTGCTGTGTGACAATATGTGACTGGCACTGATATCTCTGGCATGTTGAAGAAAAACTCTGCAGGTTCAACTCGTCACTTCAGTCCTCAGTGCTTCAGTCCTCGCCAGGTTCTTGCTTTGCTGTCGCGACCTCACGAAAATATTGCAGCTTGCAAAAAGCAGAGAACATGAAGTGAAGTGAGGAGTGGACGGTGGGCTGTGGCTTTAAATGCCACCGTGCTGAGACACCCTGCACATCTGCAAGGCCCCCGAGCACAACGTCTCCTCAGTGGGCTCCTCCATCACGCTCCTCCTCCTGCTGCTCCTGCTGCTCCTGCTGCTCCTGCTGCTCCTCCTCCTCCTGCTGCTCCTCCTGCTCCTGCTGCTCCTCCTCCTGCTCCTCCTGCTGCTCCTGCTGCTCCTGCTGCTCCTCCTGCTCCTCCTGCTGCTCCTCCTGCTCCTCCTGCTGCTCCTCCTCCTGCTCCTCCTGCTGCTCCTCCTGCTCCTCCTGCTGCTCCTCCTGCTGCTCCTCCTCCTGCTCCTCCTGCTCCTCCTGCTCCTCCTCCTCCTCCTCCTGCTCCTCCTCCTCCTCCTGCTGCTCCTCCTGCTCCTCCTGCTCCTCCTGCTGCTCCTGCTGCTCCTCCTGCTCCTCCTCCTCCTCCTCCTGCTCCTCCTCCTGCTCCTCCTGCTGCTCCTCCTGCTCCTCCTGCTCCCCCTCCTGCTCCTCCTGCTGCTCCTGCTGCTCCTCCTGCTGCTCCTGCTCCTCCTGCTGCTCCTCCTGCTCCTCCTGCTGCTCCTCCTGCTCCTCCTGCTCCTCCTGCTCCTCTCTGCTTTGTGGTGAAGATGCAGCAGCGGAGGGGTGAAGAAGTTAATGTCCTCCGTCTCCGCTGCGTCCTGTCGTCCACGGAGAGCTTTCAACGCCACCACCGCCGTTTCATGCTGATTAACTACTCAGACAGACCCACAGAGGCCAAGCTGTCTGTGTGTATGTGTGTGTGTGTGAGTGTGTGTGTGTGTGTGTGTGAGCGCTGCCCTCGGAGCCAACACTACGGGATTGATGTCGCACCAACAACAAAAAAGTCAAGAAAATAAAAGAAAGGAAAAGAGGAGAAGAGGAGAAGAGGAGAGAAGGAGGTTAAGCCGCACGAGGCAGCTTGATTGTGTGTCTCAGGTCGCTCTTTGTTGTGTGTTGCTGCATGGAGTGCACAGCTCTGCGCCTTCATTAATAGGGCCGACGTGATGTTTTGGTTATTAGCCCGGCGGAATCAAAGAGCAGCGAAAAAATCTGAGCGTTATTTTCATGTCAGAAGTGTTTTATTCATGAAGGCCAGTTTGATGTTTTATTTCCGAGGCGGGCGCGGAGCTGCGACGGCTGTTTTGACAGCGGCTCCTCCGCTGCGTCTCCACGTGGTGCAGATCTGCTTGTTATTTTGCCCCTAAAACACTGATTATATATCATTTAGGTGTCAGCCTGCAGCTGGCGGCTGACTCGCACAAGAAACCACGAGTGCAATATTGTCAACAGCTCGCGTCCTGTTTAGGGTCTAATGATCATTTTTGCTTTATTACATAAGTGAATGCGACTCCACAGCCGTCATTAAGGCCGCTTGCTAATTGAGCCGCTGATTATGCGGCGTTTCTCTGAGCTCGTTATTAATTGTGCCGCTCTCTTTCACTTTATCGCGCCGCAGTTGACATGTTTCTCTCTGCATGTGTTTAAAGTTCCCTGAAGCCAACCACCAGCTGAGCTTGCAGTCCGTCCTCCTCAGTGCAGCGCCCTCTAGGGGCGGACAGGAGTGATCCTCTCAACCAAAGTGGATGTGATTGGTTGAAATCTATATTTTTTTTCACATTGATCTAAAACCTGTTGAGTCCTTCTTTGTATTTGCCGCCTAATTAAAGTTGAACTCCTACCAGCAGGCGGCTGAGCCCCAGCGGTCCTCCTCCTCCTCCTCCTCCTCCTCCTCCTCCTCTCTTTGTCTTCTGCCTTCCTTTGGCCAGACTGCGGCCCTGCAGCCCTGATCAAACGCCGACGGTTCTCTCTCTCCGCTGGGAGACACTGGCCTGTAATTACAGCTCTGGCCAGTAAAGCAGATCATTCTTCCACTTTGAAGAAGGGATCCTGGTGTAAAGTAACTAGCAGCGAGCAGCGCCTCCAACAGGTGACAGAAACACAACATTCTATTCTCTCAGTGTGCAGGCTCGCAGCAGGCCTCACTCAGCCTCGTTAGCGCCGCGACAAATCGCTTATTTACTCCCAATGTGTCATTGTGGTGTGGAGGAGCAGCGGAGGAGGAGCGGAGGAGGAGCGGAGGAGGAGGAGGAGGAATCACACGTCACGGCCCAGCCAATGAGGCGGCGGCTGACGGAGGAAGGGAGGAGAAACAACTGCTCCAAGGCGGCCAGAACAGGAGCTGCGCCTCCTCCTCCTCCTCCTCCTCCAACTCCTCCTCGTCCTCCACCTCCTCCACCTCCTCCTCCTCTGTCGCCGTTCAGTGTCGGCCCATCGATCCTGAGTTCATCAGCTGCTGCTTTTGAAAAGAAGTGACGGAAGAGAAAATATTGAGGCTGAAAGAAGTTGGCACGTTCAAAATATCCTTTTATTTATTGACCTGCTTCTCTAAACTCTTCACATAAGCACTCACTGCAACTTTAGCCCTACTTGACGCAAAGTCTGGCAAACTTTGATAAAACATCATCATCATCATCATCATCATCATCATTTTCCCATCGAGTCGGCCGAATCAAGGAAAACGTGGGCAAAAAAATAAAGTGGGGCAAAAATAAAAAGAGGAGGGACGCAAGAGGAAGCAGAACAGACAGAGTGACACGTTGAGGAGAGGGGGAGAAAAAGAAGTGAAGAAGAAGAAGAAGAGGCGGCGAGCGACTCGGCGAGAGCTGCTGTCACTTCTGAAGAGCGGCGGCGGCGGCGGCGGCGGCGTCATTCATTAGCTGCGGATCATGGCAAAGGATTGTAAGACGGCGCCGCCACATCAGAGGACACGTTAGCGCTGATTAATCATCACTTTCACTCACTTTGTCTCACCCCCTCCTCCCCCCCGCCGCTCAGCAAAACAAAGAGCTTTTCCTGGCAGCCTAAGGAGAGCGAGGGACGGAGGGAGAACAGGCTCTTAATTGGAATCGGCAGTCGACAGCGAGGTGACGCCGTCTTCCTCCCGATAAGAGCTTCTCTCCTCCCTAAAGATAGAACACAAGCTCTCATCTCCACTGCTGAAAAGCTGCATTCTGTGCTGATAGCCGCCTTCACGTGTGCTGCAAGTTCCCCTCTCCCCTCTTCAAAGTGTCGAGGAGGCGATGAAGTCAAAGAAAGTCAAAAAATAAATCAAGAATCTTAATGCGTTGACCCAGAGGTCAAACCGCAGACAACCTTTCAAGTGTTCATTAGACTTGCACCCGCTAAGAATGGCTGCAGGTCAAGACGGGCGGCGGGTTGCTGATAGATTTTCAATTTGTGAAACTCCAGGCGCACATGAGCCTCCGCTTGTTGAGCAACAAGTGCAAATATGTGCAAGAAACGTTGTCCACATCATGGTGCATTCTCCGGGAAAAACAATGAGTCTGGCTGCCAAAGCTGCTGCCAACCCTCAGTCAGAGGATCTCCGGCGAGGAGAGGGCGGAGTCACGCCTGGAACACCTCTCACCTCTGGAGGCTGCACGCAAACTTTAAAGTTTGTCTGCAACTAAATCTGCTTGTTTCTCTCAACTGGCTCTCAAACTTGCATCTCCCCTGTTGACACCGACCGCTCGGAGGAAACAGAGCAAGTAGCCCCTCCCCCTCGTCCTCCAGCCAGCCAGCCAGCCAGCAGATAACACCTGGTAATAAAGCCTTCTGCAGGAGGTCGTGAACGCCGCCGCTCAATGATTGTTTCCTGAGCCGCAGGGCAACGATCAATTCACTCTGTGCTCCTCTCACACTCTGCACTCACCTTATTTATGTGGCCCTCCCCCCCCCCTCTGTCTCTCTCTCCTCCCCCTCCCACCTGCTTTTTGATTTATCACTTGTCTTATTTTCTTCTTCTTCTTCTTCTTCTTCTTCTTTCTTTTTAAATCACCTTCTAGCTTCCTTGCTGTGAAGCTCCTGAGACAGCAACGCCCCCCCCTCTGCTGTAAAAACCAGTCTGGATGACTGTTGATTACAGCCTGGCTGCCTGCGTGGCCGGTGGATGGCGAGGCAGCTGTGCCACGCAGTCGTGTCGTTTGACGTCTTTCAACAACTCTGAAAACTCACCACATCTATTTGTACACACACAGCAAAAGCAGCGAGAAGATTTCATGCATATTTAGCCCCCTGTTTACAACCTTGTGCTAAAAAGTTGCTGCTGCTGCTGCTGCTGCTTTGTTGTACTGCACATGTTTTGGAAAGGGAAGAAGAGGCGTCGGTGTGGTGGGAGGGGCCAACACCTGGCTGGAGGTGGTTTGCCCACTGGAAGAAGGAACCTTCGCCAGCAGGGGGCGTCATGGAGATAAACGGTAAGCAGGACCGTTGCAGAAACTAGCAAACCAGAGGCTTGGCTGGGACGAGGAGGCGGGACGTACAGTCAAGGACCAATCACCTGTGGCGTTCCCTCCTCCTCCTCCCCCGACTCACCCATCACACAAGCTTGGGCTTTTGTGTCTTTGAATGCATCACGCCGTGTTTCAAGGTCTCATTCCATCATTTATGACCCGCCCCCCCCGCCAATCAGCACTCACTCAGCAGGTGCGCCACGCACACACACACACACACGAGGCCGACACTGTTTCCTTGTCACCTGCCGCAGCGCCTCTGGCTGTTATCAGACTGTCTCAGCTGAATAATGCGGCTGAATAATGCGGCCGACGTGCATGTGAACGACAGCGGGAGGCTGCTGCGGTCACGGCTGCCGCGGTCACGGCTGCCGCGGTCACGGCTGCTGGTGTCTCCGGCTCCGGGACTCTGAGGACACAGAAAGCAGCAGAGACGAGGCTGTGACATCAGAGGGCGACCTGATGGAGGATTCCACAGGTGAGAGAAGAAGCCACCCATTCCTCCATCTTCTACACCTGCACTCAGAGTGGCCCTGGTGCTGGACTTCCTGATGAGCGCCACCGTGTTGCCCAAAGACAATTCAGGTGAAAGCAAAAAAGAACTTTTTGTTCACAATGAAATGACTGACATCATCCTCATGTGAGACAGCTATGCAAACCACATTTGAGATGTTGAATTGCCACAGTTGGACTCCATCTGAGGCCTGAAGTGCATTTCCTTCTCTTCCAGTCCATGTTCTCAGAACTAGTAGCAAGATAGAAGCTGTGTGTTCTTCTGTTGGCTGTTCTGTTGCTGGAGAGCTCTGTCCATCTGGCCTCACCCCACTGTTCTGAGCACGTTCATCAACCGTGGCTCTACTTCAAACTCAGCAATCCTTGCTAATGACACCAGGCTCTGCTCTGTGCTCAGCAGCGGTGCGGCAGCGTATTGATTGCAGACGTTAAAAGGAGTCATTGTTCAAGCAGACGGATGAAATGGGAAGAAGTCAGCAGGTGGCGACCTTGAGAGGGCAACTAGAGGTGAATGAGTCCCAGCACCACTCTAGTCTGAGCCTGGCATCAATATCGCCAGTGCTAGAGCTTTTATCCATAGATTTTATAGCTGGTGGTAGATGGCAAGATCATCTGTGGCACCTGCAGTATTGATATCTCAGCTTCAATCTGCCCATCAGAGGCCAACAGTCCTGACATCCTTGTCAATAGATTCTTACTGGTTCAATGGAGAGTTTCTCAACGCTGCCCCAAGTGGAGCAGGGGAGCACGTGCGGAGCCGCAGTTGCTGCTTCCATCCCTGACCGGTGGCGACAGCGACGCCGCAACATGCAACACTTTACCCCCGTTCACCTGCAGACCAGTGTTCCACTCTGAGTGCGGCTGAGTTCCATCAGTTCCATCCACTGGTTAGCTTGTGGAGACACAGGCGGTGCTGGTGGACGGTCGGGGGGGAGCTAACGCCTCTGTGTGAGGTCAAATGAGAGCTTATTCACAGGAGCAAAAAGCTGTGCATCAATAAGGCCTCATACTCGATTCATTTCAAAGACATTCAAACAGGCCGCCACCTTTGTTCCGTCTCACTTGTAAAAGCCCTGCTGGAGGTTCCTCAAGCAGCCCGGTCATCAGGGTTGGGAAATGACCTTGTTTCTTCTGTCTCCTCACACGGCTGCAGAAGTGTTTAAAATGCGTGGTGACGAGTGGGCGGAGCGTTACGCTCTGCTCCCCGCAGCCGTGGTGATTTCAAGGCAGGCGTGCGCTCGCCTCGCTGTCTTTCTTTCCTGGTGAGAACAGATCCCAGTGAAGGATAAGAAAACAATCACGAGTGCGGCCCGGCGCCGGCAGCCTCCGCCTGCTCCTGGTTGGTCGATACGGCAACACGCCGTCGCGATGAGCCTCCAGCTGCCGGCAGACGCTGCTTCTTGATTGGAATTTCACTCAATGATTTTCTTCTTTTCTCAGATGCTTTTGCTTGTGTAATGTTCACATCAGGTTTACTTCGTCTGCACTGCATGACGGCCCAGATCCTGGCCACCACGGAGGAGCGGCAACCTGCGATCACAGCTGAAGTAAACAAACACTCGACGAGCCGCCCACTCTCTCGCCTGGGCGGCGTTAAAAAGCCGCCGAAGGTCAACTGAGGCTGAGTTTCAACACCTGCTTCTCACTGACGGTTCAGGCTGGTGAGCCCCCACAGGTGGCGCTACTTTTAACACAGCACAAATGCGAGTCGTCGGGGTTCAATTAGCGTCACAGGACAGTTTGTAGGTGTCGGGCGGCGAGCTGCGGTGCCTCTGCTGGCTGCCGAGGTGGCGGGAAGTCAAGCCAGTGATATTAATCAATAATGCATTAATAGCCAGTCGCTGGGTGGCAACAGCGCAGCCCATCCATCACTGAGGCTTCTCTCAGACTCAGCTTCCCCGCAGACACACTGGGGAGACTAGGAGGCTTCAAAGCAAAACCAGAGGGCCGTGCCCAGCTGTGTGTGTGTGTGTGTGAGTGCGTGTGCGTGTGTGCTTGAGAAGCACACCTGGAGCTGCAGCAGAGGACGACGAGCAGGAAGATAGAGTTCATTCCTTGGAGGCTCTGAATTGATGCTGACTGCAGGAAATGAAATGAGTGTGAAACTCTGAGCTGGCTGAGCAGGGGAGCCACACACACACACACACACACACACACACACACACACCTTTAAACTAGTACTCCTGTTCTTCCTATCTCTCTGAAGGCACACTGAGATGAAACATTTCTCCAAGCTTTTATCACGGAGGTGTGTGTGTGTGTGTGTGTGTGTGTGTGTGTGTGTGTGTGTGTGTGTGTGTGTGTGTGTGTGAGTAGCGACTCTCTATTAAAAAGGCCGGGAGGGTCCTGTGCGGCCCCTGTTAGTGGACCCTCACAGTGCAGCTGGGTCTCCTCCAGCACCGCCTTAATGATACTGCTGGACTCCTGCAGGTCCTCCAGGTTGACTGGACTGAGGTGCTGTGCTGGTCTGCTGCTGGGCCCACACACACCAAAGTGCTGCCTGTTCACAATGTGCCGCTTTGTCTCCAAACACAGAGCAGTTGATGAGTAGCTGAAGCTATGAGAAGCTAACTCCTCCGTATCGCTCCCGTCCATTCCAACCGCATCCTAGCAGCGCTTCTCCTGCACTCTGGGGCGCAGGTGCCGCTGCTCTTGGAGATTTTAACTGCTGTGGCTCTTTCAGGGGGTGGGACCAGGAGGTGGGGGGTCGGAAGGGGTCCGGGGGGGTCTGCTGGCAGAGGTCAAACATCCTTCTTGGCTGTGGACGGCCGACAGCGGGTGCAAAGCAGAAGGCCGAGACGAGCTCTTGTCCCTGGCATCCCGCCGCTGCCGCCGCTCAGTAACTGCCAGTAATTACTGGACAGCAAGCGGGTCTGACGCCGTCCACTCCGGCAACGCCACTTATTCCCATTTGCACATCTGGATCCAGTGAAACCCGGCGACAAAGAGCCGTGATAAAAGTAATTGCAATTCCAAACACAATTACAGGCCCCCATTTATCTCATTTCCCTCCCAGTTGTTTGTGCTCATCGTGTTCCCCGGGCTCGCACAGTAAAAAAAAAAAAAACAACAGGCGAGCAGATGTAAATTGAAAGGCAGACGTGCGGCGACAGTGGCGGCAGATCCCTGCTGATGGTTCCCGCCGCCGCCACCGCCGCCTGCTGCCACCTGTGCGAGGGTCCCTGATGGCGAAGCACTAACAAGACTCCGCGTCGCAGCCGCTCATCCGCAGCGCAAACTCTTAATTTGGGGTAGAAATTGTTTAGTCGCTCATAAATGGGCTGCTGTAATGGAATGTCGGTGGAGGAGGAGGAGGAGGACAAATGGGCAGACGGGTGGAAGCTCTATTTTCAAACCGGCACTCTTCAGAAATGGTGAGAAAGACACAAAAAACAAGGGGAGAAAACAAAGCAGAAATCCCCCGGGAAGCCTCGTTCCAGCCAGAGGATCCCGGAAAGAGTCGAGACCATCTGTCGCTTAACGGCCTCTGACAAGCGCTATTAATCCCATGGCTTTCCCTGGAAGTGGTGGCGGGGGGGGGGGGCAGGCGGAGGAGGAGGTGGCAGACTGGCGCGGAGGAGGTGATGACGACCAGGCAGCAGGTCACAGCTGCTCACAGTCCTAACACGCCACGCTTCAGTCGCGTGGAGAAGAGGGTCACCGCACAACCCCCCCACCCACCCACCACCACCACTCCCCCCACACCCTCCAGGTACACGTCACCTGTCACACTAGCACAAGGTGGCTGCTCGACCTCTGGCCGCTGCTGCACCGCAGCACCACCATCTATATCTAGCTGGATCTGGATCTAGATATAGATATAGATCTGGATCTAGATATAGATCCAGCTATCTATATCTGGATCTGTTTCTTGAGATATCTCTCTCTAAATAGAGATATCTATCTCTAGCGAGGTATATCTGGATCTGGATCTAGATCTCTGTATATCTAGATCTGTTTCTGGAGATATATCTCTCTCTAAATAGAGATATCTATCTCTAGCGAGGTATATCTGGATCCAGATCTAGATATAGATCTAGATCCCCCGTATATCTAGATCTGTTTCTGGAGATATCTCTCTCTAAATAGAGATATCTATCTCTAGCGAGATATATCTAGATCCAGGTCTAGATCCAGATCTAGATCCAGATCTAGATCTAGATCTAGATCTCTGTATATCTAGATCTGTTTCTGGAGATATCTCTCTCTAAATAGAGATATCTATCTCGAGCGAGGTATATCTGGATCTGGACACTTATCTCTATATCTATCTCTGTGTGTATGAACAACATATTATGACACCTGACAGTCGTGTGCTGATGACAGCGATCAGGCGTTCATCTCAGAAGTGATGAATCCCGGCGGCTCCGTCCGGCCTCCGACAGTAAATCCCTTCCACACACACCAGCGCCAAGCGACAGTCAACACACCCAGTGAAGGACGACAACCTGCTGCGCCCAGCCTTGGACACACCTTCCCCTCCATCCCCTCCATCCCCTCTCCGTCCCACAGGGGGCGTCTTACCTATGCTAATGTATGGGCGGCGCAGCGGGTCCTCATCCATAATTCATGTGAGCTACACACGTGTTTGCTGCGCACCTTCAGCCACGGGTCGAGGCAACAGGATCCATGATTTCACACTGTTTTATTCATCTGTCAAGTGTCAATTCACTTTGTTTTGTTGCTGTTTGTGGGGCGGATCAGCGGGCGGGCTGGCTGGCAGCCTTCACATTACAATAACAGAAAGATGCTTCATAACTGAAGACGCAAGGTACAAAGGGAATGACATATCAACGAGGGAGAAACAAACAAAGACAACACAACCACGCGGCACACCGGAGTCAAAAGCAGCCGAGGCCTGGAGAAGGTCCGAGATCAGCGGTGATCTCACAGCCACCGCGGAGGAGAAGATTGAGGGGAAAGAAGGAAGAATATATATCTATGTTTTCTTTCTGGAAGCGTCAGGAGGCTTCAAAAGGCCCTTAAGAGGTTGAAATCCATCAGTGCCCCCTGGCTGCTCAGCTGTTTGTTTGTGCTGCTCCAAAAAGAATCAAAGCGCACTGGCCGCCAATTAACAGTCCTTCTGAAGAACGTCAATCATGTCCTGTCTTTTTTTTTTAAAGGGGGTTTATTTTGGACTATTTCTTTGAATTCATTCTCTTCGTATTTCTGCAGTCACCCTTAAACAGAAATGTGTGGCCAGTAAAGGAGTTGAATTTGCTTTCTGAATGAACGCCACCTGTTTGAATCTCCTTCTTTTGCGGTCATATGCTTGTCGCTTTTTTTCTTCAAACGCAGGAATAAACATTCAGAAACAAGAAGCAACTTCATTGACGCTGCAGCTGTGTGAATGTGGTGCTGTGTGTGCAGAGGAGGAAAAAAAGCCAAGCAGAAGAGAACACAACACACACAAAAATGCATTAGCCAGCAGAATCCAGACTTAGAGACACATTTCTTCCACACACAGCACTATAATGACGGCAAACACATTGGACATCAATTATGCATTAGTCAGATGAAGAATATTCTGTTCCTCATTTGCACCCTGGCCAAGTACAAACGCCCCCCCCTCGCGCTTTGTACATAGACTTATCACACCCAGACACACAAGCATGCGCCATATTCCCTTTTTCTCCTCCAAATAGAAAAAAAAAAGCGCAGAGAGAATCAGAAATAAATAAAGAACTGAATAAATAAATAAATGAAGGCTGGCTGGTGTAGAGAAATGACCGTGGGGCCAATATTTGATCAAGTCAGACGGCTCCCCGCCTGCCTCGCTAATATTCAAAGGATTCTCCTGCCTCGCAATTGTGAATGCGTAGCGTGTATTCCCAAGGAACACAACACACACAACAGGGGCTGCGCAGCGGCCGCAGCAAGAAAATATAGATACGTACGCTGCATCTGCTGGAGGGTTGGCTAGCGGTGGCCCGAGTGAAGAGGGAGGGCCTGACGGGGAGCCACGGGTCATGTGACCATCATCATGACAAATAGCCACGACAGCAGACGCGTCCATCCCGCTCCACTCCCGGCTCGGGATTCCAGTCTAGAGTTTTGACTGTGACTTCCAGAAAGTCAAAGCAGGAGGAGCTCAGAGGAGGAACTTCAGCGCCGTCTGTGACAAACACCAACGGGTTCGCAGCGTTGCCATATGTGCCTGGCAACATGGCAACATGTTCAGTTCTTTCCAAGTTCGGCACATGTTGCACATTGCCTTCATGCAAAATCTTGCAAAAAATGTGTCTGATGACAAGTATTAAAGAGCGAAAAGAGAAAAGGCCTGTGTCCAGCGTGCGTGTGAGAGCGGCTCCAGTCAGACTGAGGTGGTCCGGTGGAGAGCCTCCACAGATAGTCCAGCTGACGTGCCCTAGAAACATCCTTGGATCCACACAACTCTTTGATATTCACCGTGTTTGCCAGTTGCTCCTAATTAGCATTAACTTTTATTCAACCTTTAGACAGGGAGCACAGATTATGCATAATGCATAGACACGTACAGAGAGTCATTTAAATATGAGGATTCAAAGCTGGGCAGATCCGCATGGAGCAGAAATAAGCGTCCTAATGTCAAATATCTTGTTGAAAAAAAGCCCTGCTGAATCAGCAGCGCTGTCATTTCACGGCCTTCAGTTAATTCACGGCGCTCTGCTGCGGCTTCACACACTTCCTGTCTGACACAGCCGTTTAGTCAACACGCACCTCGAGCCCGGCCTGCTCTGACAGCTAATGAATGTGAGAAAAGGTCACAGGTGGGAAGAGATTATGGAAGAACAGGATTGTGGTGAAAAACAATAACAGACAGGAAGCAAGATGCTGGGCTCATGAATGCAGAGCAGCTGGATGGCTGCAGCCAACCTGCAGCCAAAATGCAACTGGATTTTTCCACAATGACCACAAATAAAGTGTGACAGTGCAAACACATCAACTAAAACAACCTGAGGTTGAAATACCTCACACTGAATGTTTCCTTCTCTCCTCTCGTCCACCATCCTCAGACATCATCGCACTTTGACCACGTTGCCAGTTTCCATTGCAAACCCCCCCCTTCAATCCTACCTTTCAAATGAAGCCTGAAGTTGGCGCTGGCGTCCGATCCATGGGGAAGCCGCCTGGCTGATGTTCTGCAGCTTTGACGCGGCTGATCCATCCAGGCCTCCTCACTGCTCTGTGAAAGATCGCAGAGGGAATTGTGGTCAGCACCAGTGAAGAACCAGAGAGGGAACATCTCCCACTAACACTCTGCCACTTCACACTTGGTGAAACCTTTGATGACGGTCAACTCATGACAAAATGTCCAGAACCTGAAGAACATGTCATGCAGAACACCTGCCATGTGCAACCAGCCTGCAGGTTCTCCTCAGCTCTGGCCTGCAGGTTCTCCTGTGCAACCAGCCTGCAGGTTCTCCTCAGCTCTGGCCTGCAGGTTCTCCTGTGCAACCAGCCTGCAGGTTCTCCTGTGCAACCAGCCTGCAGGTTCTCCTATTCAACCAGCCTGCAGGTTCTCCTGTGCAACCAGCCTGCAGGTTCTCCTATTCAACCAGCCTGCAGGTTCTCCTATTCAACCAGCCTGCAGGTTCTCCTGTGCAACCAGCCTGCAGGTTCTCCTATTCAACCAGCCTGCAGGTTCTCCTATTCAACCAGCCTGCAGGTTCTCATGTGCAACCAGCCTGCAGGTTCTCCTGCAGCTCTGGCCTGGTCAGAGGCTCTTTGCTTTTCTATCTTTCTCCGTCAAGTACATTTTGTACCTTCATCAGGCGCTTTATTCTGTAATTGCTAACCCATCCTCTGCTCAAGGACTTTCTGTACGGCGACGCATTCACATGCACTCACTGTGCTCCATCGGCGCACAAGCAATTATTCCATTCATCCATGATTCCCTCCTCGTCGTCAGACGATTGGTTCTTGAGTGTTTTTATATCTGTCAGACTTCAGTATTTCTGTTATGTGGCCCTATGCTGGGGAATAACGCAATAAGAGAGAAGACTATTTTCATTTCTTGTGCATTCACTATTTATCATTTGTCCCACTGATACTGGTAGAAGCCAACAGCCTCCTCGTGCCAACAGGAACTTTCTTTTAGAAGAAGTTCCCGCGTGGCTTTGTCCTTCCGTGCTCATACCTAACTTTTCCCAGTCTTTGACTGTCACATTGTAGCTGCGAGCACACAAACAAAACACGACATTCCGACGGAGACAAATAAGCTCGGCAGCCGCTTTGCGAGCTGTGCGTGAACAACAGCGACAAACAGCAACGAGGCCTGTGGTGATTGTGATAGATTGAGTCCGTTCCCCGCCAGAGAGCCGCTGACATCTGTGCCAAGGTCAGTGGCAAACTCTTCAACTCCTGTCCACAACACTTAGCGCCTGTCAGCAGCTCAATCAGAGGCTGCCTTCCAAAGCAGCTGACGCTCTGATGATGCTGCAGTGCCACCTTCTCTCCTTAATGAGGAGGCCACTGCAGAGGGAGCGACTCTGACATCACAACAACCAACAACCACATGATGTCACAGAACATGGGACTGAGAGAGTAAGATTGCATTAACGGCAAAGGTTGATGACTATTATGATTATTATTGTTCTTTTGTGTTTAATGTTAAACAAAATCCACTGGACTAAAATAATGCCACAGCTTTGACAGCGCCCCCGCGAGGCAGGTACCCTGTACAACAACAACTCAGATGGATTGGCATGGACAGACGTCATGAATATTGATTTGGGCCTGAGGCTGAATTGTACATTACTGTACAACTCAACTGCATCTGTCGGAAAAATAAATACAAGTTGGTGCCGAGGGTGGACGGCAGCGAGGCAGCGAGGCCCACTGAAGCACTTGAAGACGTTGTGACTTCCACAGGATGAATGGATGAAGCCGGAGCAACTCAACACACACAGCTCAGGTGCAACTTTGGAGCCACTCTCACTGCCACCAACGGCCTGAACGCTTGGCGGCAGGTCTGACGGAGCAGCAGGGAAAGTGGTGCAGGTCCATCTTGGCACAACAGCTTACATAACATAAGGTGATATAACATCACGTAACCTGCAGAGCTCCCACACATTCAGCCTCAGCGACTTGTCTCAGCAGGTGAGTCACAGCAACAGTGTTGCTTCAGCTCTGTTCACTCACACCTCAGCAGAAGAGGAGGTAGCAGCAGGTGTCACACAAACGTGCTCCTGTGGTGACCTGAGCAAAATGTTCTTTTTTCCCTCCGTGCGCTCGGCCTCGCAGGTAAAAACCGCTAATCCCATTTCCTGGACTGACTTCCAGACGGCGGTCAGGATCAAACAGCAGCAGCCTCGACTTCCCAAGGAGCCGGCGTGACCTCTGTGTGCTCAGGTCAAACACATCCGCCTGGCTAACGTCAGGACACGCTGGAAAACACTCAAGTCAGAAAAACAAACTGGTGCAGCTGTAAGCGCGCAGCCTCGTCAGGCCTCTGCAAGCCAGGAGGAGAAATGAACAAAATAAAAACTGCCAAAATAAAGTTTACTTGAAGCGCCGGGCGAGACGGCAGAGTTCCGCCTCCACAGCAGCAGCCACGGTGCATCCCTGCACCGCTGTCTCAGGCAGCTTTACATTAGCATGGTTGTGTTTGGAAACCAACATTGGCTTGTTTTGGTTTTACACCAGCCCCTCTCTGCCTGTCACTTCAGCTTAATGAATTGAGCCTGAAATGAAAGCTGTATTTTACCAAAGCTCCTGCAGTGAGACATCTTCACTGTGTGACTCCAGCTCCTGGAACAACTGGAGGACACAGGGAGGTGAACTCAGAGTGACGGCAAATGACAGGGACAAGGGCTGATGGCCGATATTGGAATACAATAATCTTTACCACTCCTAAATGCAAGACAACAGAGAGGAAGTGGGGGTGGGGGTCGGGGGGGGGTAAGGGGGTTTGTGAGGGGGGGTTGATGGTGAGCGAATCATCCCAGGTCAAGCGAGAATGTGCCAGGTGCTCCTCAAGCTTAGCTGAGCATGTCGCATCCAATCAACAGCTCACACACACACACACACACACACACACACACACACACACACACACACACACACACACACACACACACACACACACACACACACACACCTCCAGCTTGTGCTGCTAGATGGGAAGGTGATGGGAGGCGACCTCATTCCATGGAATGCAGGGTGTGAGGGAACAGAGCAGAGGTCTTGCACACTGACTGCGGCTGCACAGGAACTGTTTGTGTGTCTGTGTTTGTGTGTTGTTGGTTTGTTTGTTGGTTTGTTTGCTTGTCAAAGTAAAGGCAAGATCCAGAGGTTTGCTGCAGCGTTTCCTCACTTTGCTCCTCTTGTCTCCCCGAAGAGATCTAATCAATGTTCCTCCCTCATGAAGAGAGCAGAGCTGGGCAGAGGGAAGGAGACAGGAAATGGGAGCGTGCTCATAAAAAAGTGTCATCTTATTCCTGGTGGGATTCTAACAAGTTGATCCACAGTGGTTGCTTTGTTTTGCTTTATTTTACTTTAACAACAGAGAGCGGGCGGAGAGGAAATTGATGAGGGAAAGGGATTCCAAGCTGCCGTCAAGGAGGAGGAGGCGGCGCTCTCCGCAGCATCATCAGCAGTTTAATATTAACTAAGGAGCTGTTCGCTCTGCCAGGAGCAAAAACAAAAAGGTCAGAGAGAAGAGCAAGTGGGAAGGTGCGGCTGCATTTGAAGAGGTTAGATAAGCCAGCGCAGAGTTCCAGGTGTCCAGGGGCCTGAAGGAGGAATCTGGCAAACTAGCAGCTGCTTCCAACTGATTTGTGGACATTTTCAAAAAAAAAAAGCAAAGAGCCCGAATGGCCAGGAGTGAACCCTGGGGAAGCATCACCTCCTCATCCTGAAAGCTCTGACACTCAGAGGCGTCTCGTCCCTTCTCCAGCTGCTGACTGCAGACTTATCAAACTCCTATCAACACACTTCTGCTCTCCCTGCTGCTGAACCATCCTTCGACACACTGACGTGATATTACCTCCAGTAAGCAGCACAGAAGCAACTGCAGCGAAGTGAGAAGCAAAGAGACACACTGGTCCCGTCTCATCAACACGCTTTGTATCGCACACGAGGTTGGACGAAGCTCATGGTTGCTCCACTGACTTTCTGAGGGTCTCTGATGAGGACAATCAGGACTTTGAGAGGCCTTTGGATAGAACACCAGACTGTGGTGGTGTATTTAATTACTGACGAGCTGTACGGGGCAGACAGCTGGCCTGGCAGTCGCACATCATCTGTTTGAGAAACTCACTTCTACAGGGAGAACATCCAATAAAAGAAGCTACTGCAGCTGAATGCTTGCTGTGCGCCATCCCAGACAAAACTTTATATTGAGTAAATCTCCAGTGCCCCCCCCCCCTCCAACCACTGCCACACTCTTCCCTATACATCATTTCTTTTTGTTTACACAGAAGTCATCTCTCTGTAAATTTCAGCTTTGCGTCAGAATGGATGAAAAGCAACCAGGTCATTTAAATTCTCTTCTCATTATAGTCTGCGAGGCACAGATAGAGAGGTCCAATTTACATTTAGATTGTTTCAGCACAAGTAAATTAATCAACGCTGCAACCTCAGCCAGCTCTCCTTTACTCAACACCTAGAGGAGTGACATGCATGCACATATAGGTGGTGCTGGGCTGCTGGTGGCGCTGCTGGTGGCGCTGCACAACGCTCACACAGACAGACAGACAGAGTGTGTGTGTATATATATGGATATATACATATGGATATGTACACATCTGTGTGTGTGTGTGTGTGTGTGTGTGACCACGGTGGTTGAGTTGCTGTGAGATGTCAAGCACATTTCAGAGATTTCAATTTTTAAAAATGAAAAAACATCTCTGCTCTCTGCTTGCCGCAAAATAATGAGGCAACATGAAACGTGGTGACATCACAGGCCGGCGCTGCGTTGTTGTGCAGCCGCGCTGCCAGTGGGTGACCCACTTCTCCAGCTCCTCGCAATCAGCCTCGTTTGTTTAATGAGCGACTGGCCCTAAAAAGCCTCCTTCCAGCCAGGAGATGGGCTGCAGTTTGTCCTCCCAGTGAGGACGGTGGCGCTGCGCTGGGTGTCTGATTGGAGGACGGCAGAGGTCAGCAGAGGAGACCTCACAGTCATCATCGTCTTCGTCAACAATTAGCGTCACCTTCATTCTGTGCAAGAAGGCAGCACTGTGTTAGCTTGGTGCTACTGTGTCACCGTCTCATCCTGCTGCACTTGCTAACAATGCTCATCTTTAATCCACCACATTCCTGACTCGTTGAAAGCCATGACTTTTCTTCTTGTTTTAATGTATTTTACATGCTCTCAGTGTGGAACTGGCCGTGGTGCTGAACTTATTTTGGCGAGCCATTAGTGAAAGAAAGCCAAGATTTCTTTTGTTGAGAAAAACCTGAAGCTTGATTTAATTAGCGCTGGAAAACTTTTTCACTCGTAACATCATCCTCCAACTGATGCCTCTCCTCCCTTCACAGTCACAGAGTGAGCGCTTTAATTGCGGCGCCTGTCCGACAACCGGGGGATTTAATTACTTGTGAAAAGACAGAGTTGAAGAGCGCTGGAGCGCATCGGCAGACAACTGTCCACTTTCAGTGGGCGACAGCATGCGAGGGGTCACAGCCGGCCGCAGCATTTCCTGCGTCCGTCTGCCGTCGCCTGCCTGATCTGCTTACGACACGGCGTACGAGGGGGAGAGGTGCCGCGTCGGCGCTCCCTCTGCTCCACAGTGTTTTCGGGAGGTTACTTTGGGACAGGGACACTGCTGCAGCAACCTACTGAATAAATCAATACATAGATAACACATCAAAAGTGGCTGTAATGCTGCTGTCTTGCCTGCCTTCCCTTTCTTCTTGCATGGCTTGTGGCGGGATGGTGCTACAAAGGCATCAATCTCCTCCTGTGCACACACACACACACTGAGGCCCAGGCTGAGATGCTGGGAGCGCTGTGGCTCCTCAGGGAGAGAGCTTCTCCTCCAGCAGCACCTACAGCTGCAGGGTGCTGGTGTGAGAAAGGTCACCACGCTCTGGTGGCCAGGCTCTCTGTGTGTTTGGTGTGAGGAAGACAGACGCCAGGCTGCAACGTGCTCATGGCACAGACACACACCTGGAGGATCTAAAGTCCTTTCGCTGGTTACCAGCAGACTGACTGTGGACACTCCTGCAGTCTGGAGCTTCAGCCAAGACATGGCATTCAAATACACACACTGACCTGTCACAGGCCTTGACTTCCACCACCCAGAGTGAAGGCACGGATTTCCTGTGCATAATCACACATCAAAAAGACAACAGCAGGACGGCACGAGAGGCAGTGAGCGGTCAATAAATAATACACGCCTCTGCTCAACGACTTGCCAAAGATTCTCCCTGAATGCAAGAAAAAAAATGAAAAATGAATTCAAAAAAGGCTGTGCGTGGTTATTAGAAACTATTTTCCTGCTGGTGTTTGGTGTGTGTGCTGCTGAGGCTGTGGTGCCAGGCAGGAAGTGCCCACAACACACCATCCATCACTGCTCTCAGCCCAAATGGTGCACACACACACACACACACACACACACACACACACAGAGCCACGGTGCAGGTGCAACACGCCTGACCCTGTTTCTCGGCTCTCTAACTGGGTCACCATCATCTTGCTGGAGACACCAGGGCCCACATCTGCCTGGTGCTGACCCGGCCCAGCCCCGGTCTTCATCCATCACACGCCGCCTTTTCAGAGCGCCTTGAATAAAAGCAGCGGCACATCCACAGCTAAGCGGTGACGTGCCCGCTCGGCCCTGCAGACGACCGGTGTCAGTCTGCTGAGAGCAGATGACAAGACGCTCTGCTCCCTCGCTCTTTTCTCTGGGCCAGTTTTAGTTTCAGCCTTCTTTGAACATAAAGAGAGAGCGCCGACCTCTGGAGTGCACGGGCAATTTATTTTTTTCTTTGGCTTTCTTTTGAACTTCCTCAGCTGCTTCTGAAGTGCTTTTTGATGGCAGATATTTTGCACAGGTTATCTGCTGAAAGTGGCTACGAGGAGGAACTGTGCAGGAAGAAGCTGAGATATTTTCATACTTCTAGCAGACTGGCAAGGAAGTGTTACGATCATGAGGAAAGGGTGGGTTTCTCTTCTCTTCAGGGTCTCCACGGCGGCCAGAACGTTGCTGCTGTCAGAAGACCAGCGGAGGTCCAGAGTGAACAAGATGTCGAGGAAACTCAAGTCTGTCGTGCTCTGTCAGGTTGCCTCCTATCTGTAGAATCACCAGGAGCCCATCTGACACCTGCACACACATGCACACACACACACACACACCTCTGTTCTCACTCCATCCATCAGTGGCACAACCTTCACACTTCATGAGTCACTGGCTGTTTTTCATCTGATTTCTCATGCACTCTGTTCAACAGGGATGAGGCACGTCCCACTCCTCCACAGAAGAAGATAAAAACGAAGAAGAAGAAGAAGAAAGACAGAAAGAAAGCCAAGGCCAGTGAGCTCCGACTTGAATTATGCATTCAGAACTGATGAATGTTTAAGTTTCAGGCTCATATTTCACACAGGCTTTTCTGATTCCCTCCTAAAATCCCCTCTGGTGCCCAGCCAGCAGGTGGACGCTGCTCCGTCTGCAGCAGCGCTGGCCGCTTTGCCAGCAACTCTGCCAGCAACTCGTTCTTCAGGCTTCCCCATTAGTTCACCATCCATCCGGTTCTCAGAAGGCCGTGAGCAACAGAAAAACACTCAGGTGTCACACAAACTTCCCCAACGTTTCCAACCCTGTGCAGCCTGATTGCTGCTGATGTGGTGGGCGGGTTTAATTGGAGTTATGACAGCAGCTACTAATTACACCCAGTGCAATGTTGTCTGACTGGGGGAAAAGAAGGAAAAAACCAAACTGTGTGCCAACGGCTGTTTGTGTTCAGGTTTGTCTTGCGTGGCTGCATCCTTTTGGTGATAATTCATTCTTAATTACATCTGGGGGTCTGGGGAGGAGCTACCGAGCAGCGTTAGGCAACTTCCCTAATGTCTGAGTTTGTACTGCAGATGAGGTCGTTTATCACGGTTGACGTTTTGCGCCGAATGGTGTGAAATATCTTGGATCTGTCCGCTGAACCTCCGCTAATTTAATGCATCAAGGATAGAAAAAGACCTCACGATCACATCCTTTAAGCACATTAAGCTTCTGGAGTAGATCTGGCAGGGCTTTTTAATAACGGGCTGGGCACGCTCCTCCACCATCTCAGCCAACCAAACTCATTGCTTCATCAGACTTTGCGAGAGGGCCAATTAATAAGAGAACTTCTGCAGCCAAAACAGCTTTGCAACAGTTTTCTAATCACCTGCAAAGGTGTGCACACCAATTTCACAACTTCTCTTCTCTCTTCTTGACGACAAAAGAATAAAAAAGACTTGATTCAACACAAATGCTCTGTGCAGAAAAGACACGGATTCCATTGGAAATTGATGAAATGGGACTGGAAATGCGGTCGCTTGCCTGGAATGCACAATAGGTTGCGGCAAATTTATTTTCATGCACTGCGAGCTCGCCGCGAAGTTCACTCCTCGTGGGAGTCGGCAACAGCGGAGGAGAATGAGGAGGCTGCCGGCTGCTGCCGCCAGGACAACAAGCCCCTGAACCGGAAAGACAAGAGCAAACATTCATCTGAGCCGCGACTGGCTCGGCAAATAAATCCACCTTAATAGGGTGAACGTTTCAAAGTAAATACAAATTCAGGTTTTTGGAAAATAAGTCTGTGCTTGTTCTGGCAGAAAATTGTGTTGTGCAGGTGGAGCAGCAGCTGCAGGGACACTGGTGTCATTATTCCAACCTGCTCAAGACAAAATCAGTACATTTCAAGCGTATTTGATTCAGTGTTATTAATCGGTGGTTGCTCATTGTGTTTTCAAATGCTCCACTGTGATGATCACCGCTTTTATTTTTATGTTTAATGAATTAAAATATCAGATATTACGCAAAATTCGCTTCCCACTATCGTCTGTGTTACCAGCCTAATAATTAATAAGACAAAGCTGCTCCACTGGACTCCTAAATGAACATGTGTTCTCTGTGCAAAGTCACTTCTCACTATTTCTCACTTCCTTGATGGTGGTCGTTCACATGGAAAAAGTAACCATGCACCCCTCTGTTGCTTTTTCCTCTTCCTCTTCTTCTTCCTCCCCCTCCCCCCACCCGTCATCTGATAGGTGCAACACATTCCGATGGAGCCGGGTGTGCTCGGCTTGCCAAACGATGTTTTGAACAGAGCGGGAGTGTGTCGGAGCAGCGAGAGGCGCAGCGATAATGCCCGGCCGTTGCGCCCGCACAGCGCTGATAGGTGCTGCCTTCTGAGGCTCCATTCATCACCAGCAGCTCCGGGAAAAACACCAGGAGAATGTGGAAGCAGCCGCTGCAAAGTTTCACCACAGCACGTCAGCCACGGTTCAGAGGGAGGAGCAGGAGGAGGAGGAGGAGGAGACAGAAGAGGAGGAGCGTTGCTGGCGTGCAGACGCGTGCACAACGGCAAAGGAAGAAAAACCAATCATCTCCTCCAAACTCTGAGCTGCAGCGTGATAAAACAGGGCAAGGGCAGAAGGTTGGTGGCGTTCAGCTGCTTCTCTCAGCCAGAAGGCAGAGTTTCCAGTGCGCATGTACGAGGTGCAGCAGGCTGAGGCAGGAGGAGACCTTCTGGAGGTTGGAGGTTGGAGCTGAAGCCTGCAGAGATTCAGAAGGCGTCGCACGTGAACGCGGTCGGGTCAGCGAGTCAGCCGTGCGATGCCTCTCTCAGGCCGCCCTGCTAAGTGGCCGACCGAGCCGAGCCTCCTGGCCTGAAAGCTGAAAGAAAGCAGTCCAGTCACCTGCAACCGTCCCAGGCGTATCGGTCCGGAAGGAGGGAGCAGCTGCGGCCGGAGGCGGAGGAGTGGAAGACGGAACGAAGAAGTCAAAAGAATAGGAATGCATGAGCGCCGCAGCCTGTTTCCCACGCTGGCAGGTGCTGCTGGAGCAGATGCTGGAACAGATGGAGGTCCCAAGGTGACTCTGCCGCCCAGAGCTGCCTCTGCTTTTACTCTGCATCCCTGATTACCTGTTGAAGAGCAGCACTCCTCCTCCTCCTTCCCTCTATTCTTTCAGGCAGCGAGTGATAAGGCCAACTCCCGCATCAAGCGCTGCCTCTCACCTCCCGGCTACACACAGCTCTCGCCCTCAGCCAGAAAAAAGAAGAGAAGCCAGACATTGTGCCTTGCTAAATTAAGCAGGAGCCGTTTAAAATTCATGCCGTTGAGGAAGGAAGCCAACAAATGCCGCCATTAAGACGTTTGTCGCAGTCCGCAGGGAGAAAAGCAAAAAAGAGGAGACGTCTGTTTAACAAGAAAACTCCAGTGTTGTTCCTTTGCACAGAATCGGTGCAGCCAGTTGAGGGCGATGGAGGAGTGATATTCTCGGTGCGAGGCGTCCGCTCGGCTGGAAAGAGCCGGGGATTCATCCGAAAAAAGGCATTTAGCTGAAGAGCCGGGCGTTCAGAGGCCACAGTGCAGTATATTTTTGCGTTAACTTCCCTGATTGACGGCCCACAGGAAGCGGCGGGCGTCATTAGGAAATCCCAGAGCAGCTGGAGTGGGAGGGAGGAGCGCCGGCCGGGAGGTGAGCGAGAAAAAGCAACCTGGCCTCTTCCTTTGACAGCGAGAGTTTGAGCCAGCAGTGGGCGTGGAGCTGCGTTCCAGTGCGGACAGCCGCTCTGCAACTCTTCCTGGGCAGCTGGGACCAGACGTCCTTCTCTTCTCCCGCCTTCCCTCCGCCCCACTCCGTCTCCTCCTCCTCCTCCTCCTCCTCCTCCTCCTCCTTCTCGGTGTCGAAGCCAAATGTTTTCCACAGGCCTGTCACTGAGATCAAAGCCGGCCGAGGCCTTTCGGTGCGCCTCCGTCGATCTGCCTCACGCAGCCTCGCCTGCAGCGCCTGCAGCGCCTCCAGCAGGGCAGAGGCCTCGGCTGGCTGCTCGCCTCAGACAATCGCGCTGCCTTGTGCAGGCATAAATACATAAAGTGAGAGTTAAAGTTGCATTTAAGGCCGAGGGGAGCGGGGAAAAAAGCAGGAGCTCGTCGCCTGAAAACAGTGAGAAGCGTCACCTGGAGGCGCTGTGCAGTCTGCAGCGCCGCTCCCCAGCACAAACTTCACTTCAAAACCTGTTTCATGTGTTTTCACAAACCCTGGAAATTCATATGTCAAATTTGGGGGGGAAAAAAAAAAAAAAGTTACTAGTTCTATTGAGCTGCCAGTGTTGTGGAGCAGCAGAAGCTGGAGCAGCGACCTGGAGGCTTGAGCTGTGGCTTCAACTGACTGACAGACAGTCAGACAGGCAGGCAGGCAGAAAGGAAGACAGACAGACAGACAGACAGACAGACAGAGGCAGGCAGGCAGGCAGGCAGGCAGACAGACAGACAGGCAGGCAGACAGACAGAAAGGCAGACAGAAAGGAAGACAGACAGACAGACAGGCAGGCAGGCAGGCAGGCAGGCAGACAGACAGACAGACAGACAGACAGACAGACAGACAGACAGACAGACAGACAGACAGACAGGCAGGCAGGCAGGACAGGCAGGCAGGCAGGCAGGCAGGCAGGCAGGCAGGCAGACAGGCAGACAGGCAGGCAGGCAGGCAGACAGGCAGGCAGGCAGGCAGGCAGGCAGGCAGGCAGGCAGGCAGACAGACAGACAGACAGACAGACAGGCAGACAGACAGGCAGGCAGGCAGGCAGGCAGGCAGGCAGGCAGGCAGGAGCAGATCAGCCCTGAAATATGAAGAGCAGGAGGAGAGGAGAATGTCTCTGGTCACCAGGGGCCAGGGTGGCCTTGACAGAACACCTCAAGGTGTTTAGTTTCAGCAGCACCCAGACAGCTCGTCGTCAGCTGACCTCAGCGGCGCCCCCTGGAACTCTCATTTTAGCTCACAGCTTTAAGCTCCACCGGCAATTTCCTGAGTGAGACGGCAACAGATTTGCATCTCCCCTCTACAAAAGCGGTCACGGCGGCGCGGCGGAGAGAAAAGATGAAAAAGACAGAAGTGGAATGAATGTGGCAGAGCGAGAGCTCCGCCATTCCGCAGCGGAGAAAATGAGCATTGGTTCCTCCTCGCAGCAGCGGCGCCACGCACCCAAGGCTGCGAGGCAACAGGTACACGCTCTAATTATTTGTCTCGCTGTCGGAGACGCGAAGCTCGGCCGGGGAAACAACGCAGCTCCGCTATCAGAGCAGAATGGGAAGCAGCCATTTAGTCACACGCTCATTTTTTTCTTCTTCTTTTTTCCACGCTCGGCATCACTCGGCATCACTCGGCATCACTCGGCGCCGCTCCGCAAACTTCACACCGCTGATTAGAGGGGAAGGAAAAGTCAGCCGACAAGACAGAGTGACAGCTGCTGCCTCCTGCAGCTCTAAAGACCAAGCACAAGTCTGCCAGACACTGACAAAAATAATGTCAGCATCAATGTTGTTGCCAGCCTAGGAGGGGGTGGGTGGGGGGTGAGGGTTCTGGGGGCAGTAAGGAGGCTGCAGAGATGAGAGACGACCTCCATCAGACGGCTGTTTGCTGCAGCAACATCCTGGCAGTCAAGCATCGCCGTCCCTCCATCTGGGGCCTCGCACCAAGAAACTGCTGCACTTCCTCATCACAATGAGTCTGGGGGGGGTGCAACACAATGGCAGGGAGCCGGGGGGTTATCCCTCCTTCCTCCACTCTTCCCTCCTTCCTCCACACTGAGGCTTTTCCTCCTTCAGGAGACACTAGAAGGAGGCTTCTCTCTCTTCTCTCTCTCGACACTCTCTCTCTCTCTTTCTCTCACTCTCTCTCTCTCTCTCTCTCTCTCTCTCTCTCTCTCTCTCTCTCTCTCTCTCTCTCTCTCTCTCTCTCTCTCTCTCTCTCTCTCTCTCTCTCTCTCTCTCTCTCTCTCTCTCTCTCTCTCTCTCTCTCTCTCTCTCTCTCTCTCTCTCTCTCTCATGCAGTGTGTTCTTTAATTAATTGGATTCTAAAGAAGCATTGTTGACTGGAGAGCCCCTGACGACTTGGCCTGCCGCTGTGATTACGGCCCAATCGCGACGCGCGGCCTCACTTCATCACCGCGGCTGAGGCAGCGTGCGGTGACGGGTGATGGAGGAGCAACATATAATCACTCTTGCTTATGTATTCCTTATTTGACAAATTGCGATGTTTCCAGCATCATAATGACACGATTTGTTTAATGATTACACGTGAAAAAAAAAAAAGTTTTATTGATTGAACGAGGGAGAAAATAAATAATAATTAAGTGAGACTTTATGGTTATTGTGTACCGTAAAATTGCAATATCCATCTCTGGTGCCAACCAGTGCGTGAAATAAATAGAAGCACCGTCAGTCAAGGAAGAAAAAGCCTTATCATACAGCAGCTACAATGATTGCACCTGAGGAATAACAGCCACAGCAGTGTCTGAGCAGAATTGACTGCGTCTGCTGTTTACTGAGCCAGGAAGCTGAGACACACAGTGGGATCAGCCCAGGAAGAGGAGAGGAGATGTGCTCAACTACATCTCCCATGACGCATCCTGATTTTGTGACTGCGCCTGGACACCCACCAATAATCCACCCTCACATGCACAAGAAGCAAAGGCAATTTCAATTCAGATTAATCAACAACTTCTGCTTTACTCTTCTTGAACAGTTTGGTGGAGTTGGATGGAACTGATGGAGTCATGCATTAAAAATGGAAAGAAAAAAGGGAAAGCATTTACTAGGCATAATGTGGAATGTTTGCAGAGGCAACAGGGAACTGAGGCCAGACTTGAGAAATTATCGTCACTGCTGGATAGAAGCTGAGATCAAACACTTCTTGGCTTCAGTCCATCATCTGCTGCCAAGTCTCGCAACGGCTCTTCAAACATCTGCGACAGAGTTTTAGAAGCAAAGTGGAGAAGATGAACTGTGTCTGAAAACAGGGTTTCATGATTATCACTCTGTAACGTCAACAAGCACAAACAAACCCACTCATCAGTCCCACAGGTGCTCATCACGCAGCAGTCCATGTTCAACCGTCTACAACTCGCTGTACCATGAGTTGACCTTCAATCAAATGGGCTGATCCACACTTATTGCTGTGTTCAGCACCGCACTGCAAATTGTGAACAAGACCTATTCTTATTATATGAATGGAATGTTTTGCAGCTGAGAAACAGTGCGCCCACGCTGAACTGCGGCACCGTCCTCGCTGCACTGTGTGAGGAGCCGCTTCGTTGTTATTCAACACACGCGCTTGGACTTGCAGTAAAACCCACAGCCTTAAAAAAATTAAAGAGCGAAAAGAAGTTGCGTATGTCAACCTCGCACTGTGGACTGGAAACTGCATTTGGTTCTGATGCAACGGCGCTTGCGTCACTCCCGAGCTCGGCCGAGCGCGAGGAATCGGGCTACAAGTCACCGTCATGTTTAAAGATGTGTCTTTGGGTGGCACGCAGCGACCAAGAACTTCCTCCCCCGTCCCCGTCTGCGGAAAATTCTTCTCCTCGCTGCAGCTGGCTGGCCCCAGGGCCGAGCCAGTCAATTTTTAAGAGGCTGGAAAAGGCCTGAAGCCCAGCAGACCAACCCCTCGGAGAGGCAGAGGGAGAGAGCGGGCAAGCCTGGACCTTGTGCTTGACCCCGGAACAAAATATATTTTAAAAAGCATCTTGAGTTTCTGAGTCAGCTCGGGCGTTTCCTCGCCTCTTAATGCGCTAAAGACAGCATCCATAAGCCCTGCACGTGCACTGGGGTATTCTGAAAACTCTTATAGCTGCACTCAGAGAGCTGCTGCTGCTGCTGCTGCTGCTGATGATGAGGACTATGATGACGGTGGTGGTGGTGGTGGTGCTCAGTGCGCCGGGGTCCTCGGGTTCAAAGAGCTCGGCAGCGCTGATGGAGCCGCGCTCAGCGAAGCGTTATTTAACATCAAAGCAGTTTGTTGATCTCAAAGGCAGCGGAAGCCTCGCTGCGCTCTGACCCGCTCATTATGACAAAATAAATAAATAAATAAATAAATAAATAAATAAATAAAAGTGAGAGCCTTTAAATCACATTAGGAGCGTCACGCATGGAAGATGGAGTGGCTGCCGCCAGAGTGGGGGGTTGTGTGGGGGGTGGGGGTGCAGCAGGATTCTAGCAGCAGTCAGAGAAACATATGTGCATCTCAACGGCCCCTCCAAAAGAGTCAAATGTTGAATAGCTTGTTAATGGAAGAGCTCATCAGGCCGTCACTTTGCTGCAAGTCAAAGCACTGAAGCGTGTAGATGTGCTGCAGTCCAGCGTCAGGAGGACTCAAGCAGCGCAGAAGGTGGTGCAACCCCAACAGCTGGTGCCGCTGGTCTTTCACCAACAGCTTCTCTTGGTTTCTGAAGCATTTCAATGGCGCTCGAAAAAAAGACCGCTAGGACAAAGGTGAATTGAAGATGATGCCGAGGGTCAGAGGTCAGAAGAGGGGGACCAAAGGAAAGCAGCGGCAACAGGAAGTGACAGAGATCTTCAACTGTGAGGAGTAGGAACTATCAGTGTTTCTCTTTAAACAATGGGAACAAAATGATAAAATTGCCAAACTTACAGAGGGAAATGCATATCAGCGCTTTTCATCTCCATGCTTGAGGATGTTTAAATGTTTGAAGTGGTGGATGCACTGAGTTTGCACAGCGGCAGGAACAGATCCGTTCCTCACGCTGGATGGGAAAGTCCAGGAGGGTTTATCCAGCTTGTATCCAGCAGCCTCTGTGTGCGCTGCGAGTGTGTCTCAGGTCCCCAGGATGAAACTTCAAGCGAAGCCCTCCAACAGCTGCCCAGTCACACCCTGCACTTTTACCGAGGCTACGCCTGATTGGCTTAACTCAATCCCGCTCTTGCATTGTGTTGCGTTTAATCAAATTTGACCCTCTGAGACACTGAGCGCTGATATGATTAGAACCTCCATCTGCTTCCAAGTGTGGCCCCAGCATTGATTGTGTGCACACTTTCAGAGGAAAAATAAATAAATAATAACCAATCAGCAGACAGTATGGATTCGTCCCAAAAAGTAGAGGGTGATAGTTTGCTGCGTCAATGAAAAAAATAAATATATAAATATACAATAAATGTGCTGCGAGTTTAGAAAAGAGCCAGCGAGCCCACCTCCAGCACCCTGAGCAGCAGAATCTGAGGAGGATTTATTCATCATTCAGTTCATGGCGTGTGCCTCAGTTTGATGTCTCAACGCGCTGGCGGTAAAAAAAAAAAAAATAATAATAAAAAACCCTTTGAAGGATTATTCCCTTTATTGTGTTGCATAAGTTCTTGGCAAAAAAACATCAGCCAGTGCAACAAAAGCAATCCCCCCAAAAAATAAATTAATAAGTGAAAATCAAAGAGGAGAAAATCATGGTGAAAACTAAGGAAACACAAAAGGTTTAAATCTGCGACGGCTCAAGGGAACATCACAGACGTGCAGACAAAGGCCGGCGCTCGGCAGGAGTTGCGGCTAAACGACCAATCGGCTGCGGCGGTTGAAGGCGTGACGTGCGAGGAGGCGACCTGACCACCTGCCAGGTTCCCTCCCAGTGATCTGCTGGTTCCCAGGCTGGTGCAGAGCAGCTCCCACCTTCTCCCCGTCTCCGCCAGATACTGTTGGCCGCACACTCGCAGCGCCTTTGTCTTGCTCGGCTGATGCAAAAGTTTCCACGCCACGCGTCAGCAGCTGGCGGCAAACACAGACCCCCGAACCACCCTTTTTTTTTTTTTGTCCCGTTGCAAACGTGCAGAAGGTCAGACGCTGTTTTCTTCTAATGATCTGCTGGCACGCCACCTTTCATCCATGCAGAGGAGATTCTAAAATTAGATCCCAGCGCCAAGAACGAGCCACATGAGAGCCGCGCAGTCAGTCAGTCGCGCTGCCAGAGGTCTCCTCTGATTGGCCGGCAGCATCGGCGCCGCACTCACAGGGCAGAACACGGCAGCAACCTGCGGTCGACCTGAAGGCTCATCAACAAAGCAGCCGGCAGCTTGACTGCAGCGGCGGGATGATGTTCACAATGTGGCACCTTTGTACCATCTGAGAAGAAGACATAAATGACAATGTGGCATTTAATTGGTAGTTTGGAGCTGTGGGCTTTGGGGAAAAAAAGGAAAAAAAGACAGAAAAAGCGTCCCCATTAGTGCTTCTCTTTGCCGCCGCCGATAATAAGACAATGTGACGTGAAGGCAGATGAGAGGAATTGCTGGTGTCAGCCAACCAAGGGCACCCACTGATGTGGAAATGAAGAACAATTCAGGGGGAAGAAGGAGAGAAGGAAGGAAAAAAACAATCCAAAATCCTGCACCTTGGGTTTGATTGGGCTGAGCGTGAGGGGGAGGAGGAGGGAGAGAGGCGGAGGAGGAGGAGGAGGAGGAGGAGAGGCTGAAGGTTATGGCAGGAAAATAGAGGGGAAGTGATTTATATACGGTTGTGTTACATAGGAGCGAAAACAGTCTCATTATCGCCCTCTTGTTCTTTGATGCGTTCACCAGGGAGCTTATTAGTCTCATCACACGTGTCAATTACCCATGCAGACCCAAGCAGCCCCCCCCCCCCACCCCACCCACCCACCGCCCCCGCCACTATCTCAACATTCTCTTGCTTTGTTTTTGGTTTTGTTAATTACAACCACTGTCCAGCCAACAGGTGAGACCACGTGTGGCTCAAACCGTCTGATTGGACGGCGGTCAGTGGGTGGCGCCACAGAGGGAGGCTGGGAAGTCAACGGGTGACGTGACAGTAGAGTTGTTGGTGCTCAGCAGACGTCAGGCGGTGCCAGGAATAGAAGATCTGGCTGAAGGTCCATGATGAGGTCTAATGACGGCTGAGAGAACATGCATGGAGACAACACCCCACCTGCCCCCCCCTCCTCCAGCTCCAGATGTGTCGTAGGAGTTAGCGTCCCAGTGATGATGTCACCAAGGGCCCCCCACCACCACTCTCCACTCTGCTTTTAGCCTTTAATCACCTCCCCTGGTGGGCGTGGGCTAGCGCTGGCCGCTAACCGCAGCCTTCCTCCAGCTCTAATGATGGCGCTCTCAGGCCAACGCTGTCAATACAACCCACAGCTGACTCTGACTCGTTATGCTGTGTTTAACACGTCAGTAAACCTCCACTCACTAGTCGTTATGTGTTTCACAGCGGGGGGGTGGATTTACACCGGCGCCCAGGGATGGACTTTGCTCATTTGGGAGCTTCTACTGTAAAAAATAAATAGTGGCAACGCAAGTGACCTGCAAATATATTTAAAACAGAGGAAAGTCAGAAAGTGCTTTTAGGAAGCTGCTGTATTATTTGCATTAAAATTTTAAAGCTCACTTTACTTACACACACACACTCACACACACACACACACACACACACACACATGCGTTTTCTCGCAATAAACAGGAGCCAAAACATTAATAACGCTCACAACTCATCATAATAAATACACTGCGTGTGTTTAAGCCCTTAAAATATTGAAGTGCCAACATGAATATGTTTTGGCTGCAGGACAGGAATATATTTAATGGCCACCTTATTAAATAAGCTGGGGAGGAAATCATATTTCACCCGCACCGATTACAGCCAAGGACGCCGCGCTTGAATATGGATGCGATATTTGTTATTTCATGAACCCATGAATTGATACGCGGGCCATTATTTGCCTCAGCGTGGCCATCTGTAAAAATCATTCCCAGGGAAAACGCCATAGCTCATGTGGCGTAATGCGTTTACCTCGCTGCCCAATAAACGCAATTACTGCGCGGTTAAGGACAACGGCGGAGACAATGTCAATATTTTCCCTGCCGCATGTGTGTGTGTGTGTGTGTGTGTGTGTGAGGCGGGGCTAGTGGCCCAGAGAAAAGGGGCAGTGCGCTCTATGTGACAGCGCTATTACTGCGCAGGTTTGATGGATGGATGAGTGCAAACCTCTTGCTGTTTTTTGGGGGCTTTTTGCGACGGCCAAATGTGCCGGCTCACTCTTTGTCCGGCGGAGGACTGATGATGGCCGAGCACAACAGCCAAGTGATATAAATTGGAAGTGTTATAGGTGTTTTTTTCACCCCTGCCCTCCCTCTCCTCCCCCTTGCCTCCCCCTCGCCGGTGACAAATGGGCAGAGATAAGGAACACTGAGAGAGGGAAAGACGGAGCGCTCGCAGTCCCAGCAGCTCAAATCTCTGCCTTTCTTGGCCACGACTCAGCGGCCCGTGGAGAATCAGAGGGCAACCTATGGCTCTGGGGGAGGAGGAGGGGGGGATGATCCAGGCCACTTGACAAGCAACTCCTTGACATCTGCAAAGCCTCCACTTGTAGGCGGGGGGGAAGGGTGGACAGCCACCACCTCCCTCCCTGCAGCGGAGGGCGGAGTCGGCCAGCACCGTGGAGCACCACCACTCTACACCGCCTATATACGATGCTATACTGCATCCACTTCCCTGATGGCACGAGCTGACTGCACAATCACACAGGAGCGCAGCCAGGCTGCAGCAGTGCAATCCTCCTCAGGCCCACAGTGATGATATGAGGAATATTTTGTATTTTTGGCCAACAACAAGGAGACACTTTTGTTAACGCTGCGCAGTTTTGCACAGTTGGCACAGCAGAAAACCACTTCATTATCTCCACTGTCTCCATTTAGACTCTGACTTTACAGTCCAGCAAACTGATGCTTCCTTTCAGTAGCTGCACTCTTTTTTTTTCTTCTCCCTCAAATCTATGGTGTGGTTGGTTTTGCAGCAGAGAAAAGTTGCAAATGACTTTGGCTGCTGATCTTGATCTTGTGTCTCCGGTTTGGAGCCGACAAATTCAGTCCAATGAAAAGCATTTTGAATCGATGATCAATCTGCTAACGCTGCTGCGCGTGGTGAAAAGCATCCCAGACACTTTGACCTGTGTGAAGTTTCATCCTGGGACGGAAGCTCCCAATCAGACCAAGCAGCTGCTTCGTGACAAAGTATCGACAGTCCTGCGGCATTAACCTCAGTTTGTTTTAATAAATCCAGTTCAAAAAGTTCAATAAATATTAATTGCGTGCAAGAACACGTCAAAGATGATGAATGACGGGACTGATTGGGAGATTACAGATCATTATTATCAGCGCCGCAGTCTCTTGGGAACAGCCTGACCAAGTTCTGATGGATGGCGCTGGTCGAGTGGTCGGAATGTCACACACACACACACACACACACACACACACACACACACAGTGTAACTCTGGGGTTGCAGTGCTAGAGCCCTGAGGCTTCTTGAGGAGGTCTTGCTGGAAATGAAGTGGAAATGGGCAGTTTGTGTGTTTTACCAGTGCGGACCAGTGGTCAGTCTGCTCTCTGCAGATGAGCTCGCATTAGCGGCGCAAAATGAAAAAAAATAAATCAGAAATAAACCAATGTGCAAGGTGAGGTTTGGAGCCGACGCTCCAGCATCAAGCCTGCAGCATCAGGCAGCGCTGCTCCTCCTGGCCATGCTAAACCAAACCAGCCCTGCTGACCCCCAGCAGCACGGTTCACCCTCCTGGACGACCCGGTCTGGGCCCCAGCTGCCCCTCACCGTGATCACAGTGCTGACAGCAGCCCAGTCAGCAGCTGCTGCAGAGCATCTTGTCATTGGGAAGGCTGACACTGACCCGGCCTTGATAGATGGATGCAATTATTACCAACACCAGCACCCCCAGCCTGCTTCCTCCCTCCAGCCACCGACCGCCGGGTCAGCCTGCGAGTCGGCCCCTCAATAGAGCGCTAAGATGCTGCAATGTCGCCATGTGATGCACACATCAGCAACAACAACAACAAGAAGAAAAACAAAAGAACAGATTCAGCAGTGTCACTGATTGGCCAGTGCTCCTTTTGTTTAGCATGTGACCGTCCTGACTGTTTACACACAACCTGAGAGTTTGAGAACATCAAATGATTTCACCTCGTTGTTGCCCTTCGTGCTAATCCTATCACTTCCAGGTGTCGTGAGTGTACAGATACATTGTGGCTGTGGGAGAGCAGTGTCCAGTCAGTGAACAGTGCTGAGCTCTCTGGATGTGAAACACAGTGGCCATCACATGACTTCAACCCTAAAGCAAACAGCAGCCCGTCCGTGTGAGACGCACATGGAGCAGCTAAAACTCCAGCGTGTCTGGACGGTCGCAGTCAGAGTGGTGTGACCCTCTGTTCCACCTCTCGGCCACTAGGGGACCTCTGCCTCCCGGCGCTGCACTGCACTGCACTGAATCATCTGATAGTTTGTGTTTTTGCCACAGGATGTCAGAGGCTCAGGAGTGGGCGTCATCCCAGCCTGCTCACCTTCCACCTCCACCGCTGGCGTCTAGCTGGTCCTGGACGTCCTCCAGGGGGCAGACTGGAGCAGACCATGGCACCACACTTTCTTCCAGCTCTGCCAGGACGGAAAGATGAATTATCTCTCTGTTCAGCACGGTTGGGCATAACTGCCGTGTACATTATTGAAAACATCAGACATCAACTCTTTTAAAGGAGCTCTATCTTTTAAACATCTGTTCTATGCAACAACAAAAAATCCCAAAGACCCAGAGTGAGAACTTCTCCTGAGATTCATTTCTCAGCCCAGAGAGAAGCCTGGCGGCCAGCTTCTCCCTCAGGCCATTCCTGTTTCTTTTTCTTATTTTGAATTGAGATTGATGAGTCTCGCTACACTGCCATCCTCTGACTGACGTCACAGCTGCAGTGGATGGATGGTGCCACAGACCCTTGAGGAGAAGCTTCACAATCAGCAGTTAGCTCAGAAGAGCTCCCCTCCTCCAAACAGCTTGGCTAAGTGTCCCAAATGTTCTGCTTGACATGAACATTTCTTTATTGCATTCATTGAAATACATTTGCTTTACCGTCGGAGATCTTTTACTTTTTTCACGGAAGCTCTGGGCAAGAGCGACGCCGTTAAAGGAGTGAAAAAGCGTTTGCTCCCAGCCTCCACACGGTGAAGATAAAGGTTCGCAGCTCCGAGTGGGCACTGCAGATAAAATTATTCCATCTGTGACCTCTTCATATGGCAGAGAGCCTCTGAAACATAAGAGCTTGCCAGGAGGCCTGGCCACCAATTAGGATGCATACCGTCGCCATGATCCGCCGCCCATAATAAGCCTCTGACATTCTACACACGCTGCCGCGAAACCTGAGATTTCAAAAATAGCGGCGCGGCGATGGCGTGCGACTCCCCGACACCCACACATGACTGAAATAGCAAGGTGGCCGCAGAGGCGGAAATGGACAGAGATAACAAGTTAAAGGCAATTAGGATGTGGGTCCAGGCTGTTTCTGCTCTCATCCCCCAGCCCACCCTCAGGGATGACAGAGTGTCAGGGTCCAATCTGGACCTGAGAACACAGGTGGTGGTTGGTGGTGGTGGTGGTGGTGGTGGTTGGTGGTTGGTGGTGGTGGTGGTTGGCGGCAGTGGCGGCGGCAGCGGGGAGTTGAGCAAGCAGGATGACGGGCAGCCGTCGGGAGGCTAAAAGCAGCAAAATGACTGGCTTGTGTGGAGGTTTGTCCATCAAGAGTGGTGTCAGGAGGAGACAGGAAGCTCTGAGGGTGGCACCTGGGGAGGGACCACAATACAGCCCAACACCTCTGGAAAATACTGAGGATAAAATTCCACCACAGGAATTTGAGTGTAGCACAAAAAGGTGAACTCATAAGAAAAGCAGGGTCAGTGGTGCTGAAGATGCGGGTGGTCTGAGAAGACCACTGCGCAGCAGCACAAAGCGCTCAGCCTGCTACACACTCTGCGCTTCATTTGTGCGATTGTGCTTTTTTATGAGGCCGAACGGCAGCTGGCGTAAAGTCTGTCAAACTGGCCACGCGGGTCCTGGTTTCTGCACGCATGCAAAACTTCCCTCCCAAGGTTTGATTTAATGAGTCCCAACTCAGTTTCAAGCCCTGTCTGCTTTTAATGTGGCCGCTGTAAATGAGGCCGGCGGACGTTAACGGCCGTCCTCCTCTGATCCATATTTCAGCCACACTAACAATGTCACTCAGCGGAGACGCTGATGGCAGCCGGCCAGCCTGTCAGTTTGCCACCGGGGGGTGGGGGCGGGGGGATCTCCTAGCACGTCTCTCAGTGAAGCCCACCACTCGTTAGGATGTGATTCTGAAGAAGCAATGTGTGAAAACTGCAATTAGAAATTCCACATCAATAAACCATGCTGCTGCACACGCCAAGAGGAAATATCTCTTCATCCAGGAGGCTAATTGTGTCTCGCTGCTACCTCCAGTGGTACCAGGCCATGAGGCTGAGCTACTGGTTGTGGTTTGTGAGGGCTGGAGGAACCAGCGTGCTGTCCAATCCAACACGGTGCACACATTCCAAGACATTTCTGTCAGGTCCCTCCAATCGGGGCTCACGCTGCTCTTCACCATCCTATCACTCTCATCAGTGACGACCACCACCGTGGAGGCTGACGCCCACGCCAGAAACAACAACAGTCGTCGAGGAAGGTGGTCTCCATCCAAACAATCTGATCATCACCTGTGAGTGTGTTGGAAAAAGAGGAGTAATAAGGAAGCCCACAGTAAAGATGAGTGGGAGGTGAGTTCGACAGCAGCTGGCTGCTTGACTGGACTGTTGCTGTCCACTCAGGGACTGGAGACGGCCGCCGAGTCAAATACTACCTCTGCTGCAACATCATTAAAGTTGCAAACTCACAACGTTAGCAATTAGCCACTCTGAACCTGCCCCCCCACCCCCACTTCTCATTCTGGATGCAACTCACACACTCATGCACAAAATCAGAAATATGAAGCATTGATACAAGTGAGCCATTGCCTGCGATGGCTCTTTTTTCTTCATTTGTCAAATCATTCAGTTAATGACATGCTGTAAAAAGTGGTGTCAATGAGATGATTGCATGCTGATGTCATCAAGAGGAAGAGGAGTTGACGCGGCCCATCACCGTCACGCACAATACTGAACACAAACACACACCACCAGGTCTGCACCCCCTGCTCACAGCTTCCTCACCCAGCCTGCGACCAAAGCCTGTGGGCCAGGAGAGCCTCTGGTGGCCTCGGTGCAGCACTCCACTCGGACCTGAATCCACTTCAAGTGTCTTCGGGTTTGTGTGCGAGCGCTGCATCGGCGCCAGGAAAGAAGCTGTGAATTTAATGCAGCCAATATTGTATTTGTTTGTTTGTTGACTCGCAGCCAGTGCAGCCAATTATCACAGTTGGCTTCTTTAATAATTCTCTTTTATAGCAACATTACATAAACACACTCTTGGATTCCATGCAGTCCATTTTCCACAGGCGGGCCTGTTCATCTGTAAGTCACTTAGTATCTCTGCGTGTGTTTCTTCTGACGTTGAAATGATGACAACTATACGCTAGCTAATAGCTTCCCTCCTTTTCGAGCAGCCTACCCGACATTACAGGAGACGGCAGAAAGTTTGTCACGGCCCAGGTGTGTTTGAGGGGCCCGTCGCTTACCCTCCATTATCTCTGCTCTTGTCGTCTACTTATCTTTTTCTCATTCTGCGCCTTATCCCCGTTTTGCCGCTGCAATGATCCAATATCCACCGGGGCCGATCAATAAAGTTTCATCTCTCTTATCGAGGTATCAAGAGGTCTCACTCATCTAAGTGGCTGTCGCACAGTGAAGGACACAAGTTCGGCGGCTGGCGACTGTAATATCTGCTCGATAACTTTGGCTCGGAAGGACAAACGAGAGAGAGAACGCCGTTCGATGGCGGCGATAGGCGGAGATCTATCATCGCCCTTCGGGAGGATTAAGTCCAGAAGTCGCTATGAATTAGAAAACCCTTCCATTGCTCTTATTGAGGCCCATTTCCACTCTGGCCACAATGCACTGTGTGCATATTCAGCAGGAGTGTTTCCGTTGGTTCCTGCCGGCAAACTGCTGTCCTGCAGCGATTTCCTTTTTTTTTAATGCCATTATCCGATTTGGGTGTGCTCTGTTTCCTGCCACGACAGCAGCAGAGATACAGCGGAGATCCTGTCTCCAATCGCTCTCTCTGGACAGCTGCCGGATAGCCGTTTAGCCCTCCCACTCCATCCAGAGTCCAGGTCCGGCTGAGCGGCTCGGCGCTGATGCTGGGCTTCCCGCGAACAGACAGCTGCAAGGGTCAAGCCGGCACAAGCTGTGCGGTCAGATGACTATCTCACACTATCTGTTTTTCTGCCCATGTTCAGGGCAGCGATGGAAGGAGTCAGTGGGAGGTGATTAAGACAAAAAGCCGGTTTTAATTTAAATCTGAGGAGCTAATTTCACGCAGTCACAGAGGCTTAATTAAAACTTGCAGTTGCAATTTAAAGCAGCATCAAGAAACTTTACAGAGCCTCCGCTGTGTGAGACTTCCCAGCAGCTGAGATCAGACAACAGGAGGTTGATTAGAGAATGAGCCATTCCATCAGTGCTTTATGAAATGTTCCTCTTCTAGAAGCACCTTTCAGCTGGAGCGCACGTTGGCCGAGTCAAGAAGTCCCAACTCCTTCATCATTGATCACTGGGTAGTGACAGTAGCCCCCTTCCCTCATCTCCCAGACTCAATCACCAGTCAGACCTCCATCCATGCATCCAAGCGTCCCCCACCACTCATGCAGCCCTCATCCTCCCATTCCAATCTCACTCCTCCCTCTGCAATCCATATCCAATCCATCCATCGGGGTTCAGATCAGGCAGACTTTAACTGAGGCTCAATCACCTGCACCGAGCCCCCTGCTGGATGACCACCACAAGCCTCATTCCTGCTTTTCTTGAATTCTGACAAGCGCAAAAAGCCATCAGAAGATGCAGCCATATGTCTTTACGATGTGTGGTTCAAGCACGTGGAACAATCGTCTTCTTCTATTCCCTTCTGCTCTGACCGCCTCTTTGACGCGCTGACTCGCTGTCTACGCTGCTGAATCCCCCTGATCCGCACCGATACATCACGTCTGACCAGGACAGACGGATAATCATCTGCAAATGCAAAAGAAAGGAGAAAAACGCAGGCGCCGACCCTCCTCAAGGTGCTCTCGTCCCTTCTCGTTACCGGCAAACGCAAAGGCCGTTAGCGGGTCGCTCGCGCATCAATTACGGCCGTTGACATTTGCGGATTCGTGCAAATATTAAAGGGGACTTTTGGGGGTTATTTTCAGCCACGGAGGTAACATGCATTTTCATGCCAGGGGCAGCCAAAGCAGAAACAGAGCGAAGATGAATAGACGAGAGTGGACAACCGGGGGGGAACATTGATAAATGAGCTGACAAATGTTGTTTGTGTAAGATCATGATAGCCGTGAGAGAGCTATAATCCACACAGGCTGAGCCGAGCCAGGGGGGCCGCATGAGGCAGGCTGAACACAGAGGTGTGTGTGTGTGTGTGTGTGTGTGTATGTTCGGGAGGGGGGCAGCTAATCCATATCATCAGCAGCCTGGCTAAAAGACAACAGGCCTTTCTAGCGCCACCGCTGCCATGGGCGTGCGTCACGGTGAACACAAAGCCACTTTGAGGAAAACGGCTTTGAAAAGGTGCTGGTGGGGGTGGTGGGGGGGGCGGAGCTCCATGTGTTTTTCACAACTCCAGAGACCCAGCAGGAGGCGCCAGCGACTTTATCAGGTCGGGGCTGCCGGTCCGTTTATTGGAGTCCTTGAAGAGAGTAAGAGGACGTGTGATAGGATGAGGAGGAGACAATCAGGCCGCAGCAGCTGAGGAGCCCTGCAGGCCCACCCACCATCACCACCCCACCACCACCCACCCCCATCATCACCATCACCATCACCATCACCACCACCACCATCTATTAGTGGAAAGTTTTGCTCCCGCTTCCGACCAATTAAGCATCCGCCCGAGAGGCCCCTCATTCCAGCAGACGCTGTCCAATCATAACTCATCCGTGTCTCCAGGCCAGTCAAGCTGTGTGCAGCACAGTGTTTGTGCATGCGTGGAAGGTGTGTGTGCGTGAGTGAGTGTGTGTGTGAGCAACACTTGGTTAAATATGGGCCTATTCTAAAACGCAGAGCCTCGAAGCATGCTGGGAGAAAACGCCCACGCAGGAAATGAGCTGAGCCTGAGCACCAGCCGTAACATCTCCACCTTCCACTCCTCCTGACTGCCGTGAGGTCAGGCCTCGTGGAAAACTGTCCTCAGCCAATCCGTGAGGAGCAGTGGGAAACACCGGCCGACGTGAACGTAAAGGTCGGCTGTAAAGCTAAATATCATCAATAATAGAATGTTTTCCAGAGATGAGGAGAGTAGCGATGGTCCACTGGGGTGATAAATAAAGATCTCAAAGCGGCTCTCACACAGGGACCTTCAAATCTGCCATGGTTCTGGTTCGAAGCATCGCAAGTGGCAGGCTGGACTAAAAAAAACCGGTGAGGCAAAGCCAAGCTGACGTAAAGCGAGGCTAACTGGAGGTCAGAAGCCTCTCCCTCCCATCTTCTCCTTCTCCTTTCATCCCTGGCATGGCTTCCAGCCATCCGACCCCGCCCCTCACGTCAACCCCTCAGCAGCCTTAATTAAGTGCATGACGCAGCCCGTCGGCACGTGTGCATTGATTCCCAGTTTGAGCGCTTTAAGACAATCAGTTAAAAAAAAAAAAGACTGGCCTTTCATGTCTCCGCCCCCCTGTGGCGACGTGCCGCTGGTGGACATCACTGCTAATGCCTTCTTAAACGGAGGCATTTGGAGAAAGCGATGGTGTCTGCCGGCTGAGACCCCCGACCCTCCCGCTTTTTTTCCGACAGCTTCTTTGATCCCCGGCGGATATTTATGAGCTCGCTAAGTGCTTGTGTTTGGTGCCGTAGCAGGACCCGAAAAGAGGCATCAGCCGGATCCTAATAGGGGTTCCCAGCAGCTGCGCTTGCAGTAATCACGGGATCATGGGAATATTGGGGCGGGGGGGGGCGGACGTGAGCAGTTTGCGTCTCTTTGCAGAGACGACGCTCACCATCACCACACAGTGGCAGTGGAACAAGTTCCTCTCCCATCTTTCCTCTTGAGCTTCATCTGCTCTGTCAGCTGCGACGGCTCGCGCAGCTCCTCCTCTTCCTCACAACTCTGCTCAACAAATTGCCAGTTCTCGATAATCCCAAATCCTTTGATCAAAGGCTTGGCTTGTGGTAATACTGATAGATCTTCTCGTCTTCTGGGCAGGCTAAGTGGTAGCTCTGGGTCTCAGGCGGCAGGGAGATGTTGGACAGCGAGTGCTCACGGATCAGACTGTGGGCTTCATTGGATGAGAGTGAAGATCACCGCGGCTGTAAACGCACCTCACTGTCGGCCTGGTCCATGTTTTTGTAACACGTACGCGACGCGATAGATGTTTGGAATAAAAGGGGGTTTGAAGGGATTTACAAGACTAGGAGGGGGATTAAAAAAAAGAATGGCCAAAGTCACAGCAGCAGCAGCAGCAGCAGCAGCAGCAGCAGCAGCAAGAGGTTCAAACACGCCGGTGTTTCAGAAGCGGTTGAGTGGCCGTTTCCCATTACGTAACCAAATCCTGGCTTTAGACAAGGCCTGTTGCCTTTTACACATGAAACATGGCGTATTACACCACTTTTCAGATCTTCATTTCTAATCCCGCACTCCAGTGAAGCAGCCTCACACCATTTATTATCCAAAGAGCTCGGCACGCTCCACTGTGTGTTGACAAGCCTCCTGGCAGCGCCGTCTGACCTTCAGCGTGTTGGAAAGGAAACACAGGGCGGCGGTGGCGGAGGGCGGAGCCAACATTTGACCCAGGGTGTCGTCACTAACTAGGGAGACCTTCCCCATCACGCTCCTGCCTCTTCTGGCTTAGTGCACATCCTGGCGCACGCTGCAAGTCACGAGTGGCTAAACTGCCAATATGAGGATTTTTTAAAAATAAATCCTTGACTGAGCAGGAAATGCAAAGACTGACAGCCCAGAGGCTGTTGCAGTCAGAGTTCACTGATTGCTTCAAAAATATGCAGTAAAAATTCCAAACACCGACATGAGTGCGTGAAGGTTAGACTTTAAAAAATGTCCTCCAGGGGCAAAAATGTTGGGCTTTACAAAATCACTCTCTTGTCTGTTTGGATCTCTGGAGTCCTTATCTCGCCATCCCCCTCAGCCACGTTCCACGACAGCCGCTGACCTCATACACCTGCAGTTTAACCACCAAGACGTTTTCATCTGGGCATTATTGGGTGGGCTTTGTTACAGAAGGCGGCAGAGTGAAAAAAAAAAGAAGAGAGAGAGAGAGAGAGAGAGAGAGCTGTAAAATTGAATAGAAAGCAATAGCTGTCACTTCAAATGAAGGTTCTCATACCTCCAGACAGAAGCTGACAGGCTATTTGTCAATTCTTACAGTCCAAAGTCAAGAGGAGTCCTCGGTGGAAATCCATCTTGTTAATCTGAAGAGAACAGACTCATTGGCTTACTTCTCCTCATTGTTTTCAGCTGGATATCATTAAATGAGAAAGTTGTATGTTTTTTCTTTTTTTCATTGCAGATGGTTGCAGAGGGTAAGAAAGCTGATGGAAGTTCAAGTGTGGGAAGATGTGAGGAGGCCTAATTAACCCCTGCTGGCACAGACAGACACAGCTAAAAAGAAAAGAGAAGAAGTGGAAAAGAAACACAGTGCAGACGAGGAGGAAAAACTTCAAGAAAACAACAAAATGTAATTTTACAGGCAAAAATCTCTGACACGCTAATTAGCTGAGGAGACTTTGGCTGGTGGTGAACCTGCGATCCTTCCTCCAACAGCATCAAAATCTCATTTAATTTGTTGATTTTCTGGTTGGCGATGACTGGAACTCTCTCTCCGGCTAATTTGTGAGGGACGCCCAGCCTCCTCTTTGTCTTCGCCACTAATTTTTAGTGCCTCCACTTTTAATGACGGGATGCCGGATGACTGCTTACCCCCAGCGGAAGCCCCCTGGGGTTGATGTGAGCGGCACCATAATGAGCCGCTGGATTGCACTTTTTGCAGCGGCACCTGAAGGCTAAGCTGGTGGAAATGAATGTGTAAAACTGAGAGGGAAAAAGGAGCGTCGCACAATTAGCTGCTTGCCTGCCACAATGGGGCTTCCTCTTCCTCCTCCTCCTCCTCCTCCTCCTCCTCCTCCATCCAATCCAAACAGTCGCTGAGTGACTGGCAGCCCAGGGGTGGCGCCACACACTGTCCATCCTGGCCAGGAAGTCCATTCCATTCAACCAGGACTGTCCGTGGTGATGTCACAAAGGGGAGGTGATGCAATGACTATACGGCCTCTGGGAGCCTCTTTATAAACATGTGTGTGCACAGGAGACTAGCAGCCGGTGAGAGGCCACTAGCAAGCGGCTCTGGGGCATCGTGAAGATGAGTGAGAGGAGAAACTCTCGCTGCTCGGTGAGATCGCCAGTGGAAGCTTGATGAAAAACGACTGGAGCTTGGAAACCATTTCAGATAAAAAGCCAACTCTGCTCTTGCCAGAATCAAACTTCCACTCCTGCTTTTTGCCTTTTGGTAAGAAGTGACTTTGACAGCAGCAGCAGCAGCAGCAGAGGCTGATGGCAGGTATATTAAACCCTGCTGCATCTGGATGTGACCTGAGGGATCCTGACAACAAGTCAATATCTGTCCCAGGATGAAAAACAGCCCGGCCGTTTATGCACTCTCACTTTTTGACTTTTTCTTTTTTTTTGCGGCCTCTTTTTTTTTTTGCTGCGATCTCAATGTCAGCTTTTACAAATGCTGGCGACAGCCAAGAATGTCAGAGTCTCTGCAGCAGTTTGCCAAATTTCTCCCACGACAAGTGACAAAGAGAGCGAGTGTTTGGGAGATGTCGTCCAGTGGCACAGTTTGAATTCAATCCCTCATCTTTGGGTCTTTCTGCTGCAGCGGCGGTGGCTCGTCGCGCCAAGCGCTCACATTGGCAGAGGCTTTCCCAACATTGAGCCACAAAATTCATCTGTGGGAAAAATAAACATTTAGAGTCTGTCTGTCTCTGGCACGCTTCCCCAAAATGATGTTTTTTTTCTGAAATTGGTAAAGAAAAAAAAGATGTGTGTTCTGAGGAGACGGCAAGGTTTCTCCGGAGACTTTCTTCTTGATGTGTGAACACATCTGTCTGTCTCGGCCTAATTGTTCAGTCAATACTGGTTGACGGGGGTGATTTTCAGCCTGTCGGTGAAACAGCACTATGAGATGAAACACTTCCTTCCTGCTGAGAGCACTTGAGGCAAAACACTGCAGCTTGATAAGTTGCTGTAAAGCTGTGTTAACATTCTGTTCCTCTGACGTCCGCAACGGCTGTGGAGAGGAAATAACGTCGTCTCCTGAACGTGACGATGGCAAAGAATCTGGACTAATTAACTTTAGTCGTGAAAATGAATGAATCGACTCTAAAATGAGAGTTTTCTCTGCTTGTGGTGGCAGCAGCTGCAACCTTTAAGTGTGTGTTGCCTAGACACGGTTTCTAATGGCTGATTTCTCACGTTGGTTTGACAGTGACCCAGTAGGCAGAAGGCAGCATTAGTATTGATCTGATCGTTGGATTTTCCATCTGTTTTTTGGTCTTCAGATATTCTTGAGGGTTTTTGTCCGCCAGATTTCTCTGGGTTCTCTCAGAGGTGGTGGAGTTGAGTCCCGCGTCCTGTCCAGGCTCTGAATCATGACACAGGAAGCTGCTGTGATGGTAAAGAACACATCTATATTGTCTTTCTCACCAACGAATGCTCCACACTGCGATGAAGACATTCCAGCACAATGAGCCGCCCGCTTCCTGATGGCTCCCGTCGAGCCAGTTGGCTTTTATTAGAACACATCGTCAAGACGTTATTACTGATGGCGCTGTGCTTTGAATTAAAATTGCCCTTGTGTTCCCCTCACGTCACACGATTCTCCACACCTACACACTCCTGTCCGTGCCGTCGTCTCGGCAGCGTCGTTACGATCAAAATAAATCTCTCTTTGGGCCGTGGACTTTCTTTTCTTGTCCTCATTTAAAACACCTATTGTTAGGCTGACTGTCTTTATGCCATTCCGCTATTCACAGCTGCACAAAAGAAGAAGGGCAGGCAATGCGTTGGGTGGAGCGCTGGCTGACGAGTCCACACGGCGAGCTCAAGCGTCACTAGTGGCGGGACGACGGCGCTGCAGGACACCCTGCTGCCGTGTGTGTGTGTGTGTCCGTGCTGTGCGTGTGCGTGTGCGTGTGTGGCATTTCGCTCTCTGCTTATCTGGCGGTTGGAGCGAGAGAGCGGGGGAGAGAGAGAGAGAGAGAGAGCTGTGAGAGCCGGCTGTGTAATTGAAATGTCATGCGTACAGGAGAGGAGTTTGACTGAGCGGGAGCCTTTAGCCATGGCCCAACGAGCCGGCGACAGATGAGCAACAGCTTCCCCAATGAGAAGTGGCATTCCCCGAGCCCATTCCTCCTCCCTCTCCTCCTCCTCCTCCTCCTCCTCCTGTTCCTGCTCCTGCTTCTCCTCACCCACCACCGCCTCCTCTTCCTCTTCCCCCATGCCTATCTCCTAGACGGGCCGGTGATTAACGATAGCGCCCGGCGCTCGCTGAAACATTAAAATAAATGGTGGGCAGAATCAGGCTCTGAAGGAATGCCAGTGCATTCATCATTTTTATCTCAGGATAAACTATTGTGTTATTGATGGCGGCGGCCTGTGTGCCATTCAACTCTGGCAACACAGGTGGCGGCAGGATGCAGAGGAGGAAGCAGAGGAGGAGCAGGAGGAGGGAGGAGGAGGGAGGAGGAGGCTTTTTGACGGCAGCCACGCTGGGAGACGAGGCCCCACATCATACATTGCAATATTAGCCAGGCTGATTAATGGGCAGCTGCTGCGTAGTTTATTTACAGAGGCGCCCTGGTGTAAACTGCCGGGCCTTGACGATCACATCCCTGCTGGATAATAATCACTTTTGCCCAAAAAATGCTATTTTCTTTCTTTATTTTTTTTGAATTGCCCAATTGTAGTTTCATCCACCTCCCCGCTGACTTTTCACATCAAGCTGCTGATGAAAGTCTCACTCCTGGGTTGAGCTTTCTCCAAGGAAATGGTCCAGTTTCCACAGCAAGATGAGAAGATTCTGTTTTCCGCAAACAAAACCAGGTTCCTTTTGGCCGTCTCATCTCCTTTAACTGGACAATCAAACAGTGTCCTACTTTATACACACACACACACACTGGGCAGCTCAGTGTCAGTGGATGTCATTGTTTATAGAAGCTCCTCACGCTAGCAGAGTGAGAGGCCCCTCGTTGCTCCCAACATGATGATGTTTGAAGGGTCCAACATTCCCTAAATTCCTTCTCCATCCTGTGAGATTGGGCCTTCGTTCTAGCCGTGCTCCAGCCAAGGTCAGTGTTCCAGTGAGTCATTCCTGTCCAGCCTCTCTGCCTCGGTGTCCTCCAGCAGCAGCAGCAGCAGCAGCAGCAGCAGCAGTCCAACGGCTCTGCTCCATCAGGACGGCTTTGACTCAAAGTGCTGAATCCGTTTCCCTTTTCTCTCTTTATCTCCTCTGAATCAGGTTATTTGTGCTGGTCCGCGCTGACCGGCCTTCAAGGTAGCACAAAACAAACTCATCGCTTGGCTGCAGATGATATTAAATCCCATTAAAAGATAAAAGAGAGGGCCATAAATACCTTTATGGAAAGAATTTGCATTGTGCAAATGATTGCGGCGTGTGCATTTTGCCAAAGACAAAGACGAGTTAGTGTATGAGAGCAAAAAAAAGCAGAAAAACTTTCCTTCAAAGGGAGTCTGAGCTCAGACTCAGACTCAATGTAAATGAGCAGCGTTATCACTTCTCCTCTTCCTACTGTGCAGCCACCCCATTATTCCCCTCTCCTCCATTTATTTGACATTGTACCTCATTTTTCCATTTGCAAATTGGACAGGAACACAAAGTGAGGTGCAATATGAGGCTCTTTTTCTACTCCATACAAAAAAAAAGGTAACAGGCCATTTTGCTCATCTGATTGTGCACGGTGTCTGCTTCTAGCTCATCTCGCCAACAGACGGAGTCAAACCGAAGCTATAATTCCCTGACATTCAACCAGCAATTCCCACAAGATGAGCAGAGGTATAAATTGCAGATTTCACAGAGTAATCGCATGATATAACTGGATGTTGTATAGCCAAATAAACAGAGCCGTAAGCTGAAACGATGCTATTGTCCTCAACCAGAGGAGCAGTGGAGGAAGTGAGCGGCAGAGTGTCTTTGTTTGGCAGAGACATTATTTCTGACCTCCTCGTTGTGCCATCTTCTGACATCCGGCCTGGAGAAAAAGCCCACATGCACACAAGCAGGGGACGTAATACTGATGCCTCAGCACCCTGAACTGATTGGACAGCAGCTAAACATGCAGAACACTCAGAACAAACTTTCTGTTACTGTCTTCAATGTGCAACCCCGACAAGTTCCTGCTCTCAGCATCTGTTGCCGGCGGAGCCTCCTGATCCATCATCATCATCATCATCATCATCATCGTCATCGCAGCCCCTCTAACAACACAACAATCCATCATCAAACACAAGCTTCCACGCACACTCGCAGCGTAATTATAGACTGAGCTGAATTATAATACCAAAGAGTGGCTTCAAACAACAGGTCGAGCTCAATCATGATGGATCCAGACAAACAGGTGCTGCGTGACCAGAGCCCATCAACATCAAACAGGGAAATACAAACATACAGCAGACAAGATTTCATATCAACGTTGAAGCAGTGCGTCTGTCCAGTGCAAACACATGAGAGAAGAAGAAAGACGCTGTCATCCTGGATCCCACCGCTGCCAAAGTCACCACTTAGAACAACAACAGCATTTCACCCTCGACTCGCACTCGTCCAGAACTCTCCCCATGGCTACAGCGACCGGTGAGGGACTGGACATGGTGGGTTTAAGCCTTAGGAGGGGCTGTGTGAAGGTTTCCTTCAGCTGCACTTCACTTCCATTTCCATGCCGAGCTGAAACACTCCAAACAAATCCACAAGAAATCCATTGCATTTTCTATTTAAAAACCTTTTGTGAAGTGAGTTGTTGCTCAAATGGACACTGGCCCCGCCCAGGCCCACGACTGGCTACACACACATCTGCACGTCTGCCGTTTCCTTCAGCACCGTGTGACACACACACGCCGCCTCCCTTCACGGCAGAGAGCCTGGTGGTGGATCTACAGGAACATGGAGAAGCTCCTGAGAGGGCCGCAATCAGCTGGGAGACCTCTCAGCTCAGTCACAAGAAGCAGTCGGCAATCAGAGCCCTACAGCGCCGATGTGACAATTAGCATTGAGAAGACACTCCAGCCGCACACTTCAGATGTTCCTCCTCTTACCCTGGAGCCCCTCGGCATCCTGTTCATTTTGTTTTCTCATGAGACAAATAAAACTTCAGCCGTCTCTCTCACACACACACACACACACACACACACACACACACACACTTGTAAGGAGCAGATGTGGAAATTGAGACTTGTTTCACTGATAAGCAGAGGCGGACTCGACTCTGAGTGTGTATTACGGCCGCTGATGTGGTTCCATTACTACAGCAGTGCACTCAAGAAGATTTGCCTTTAAAAACCAAACACTGGCCGCCAGGCTGAAGAGCTCATTTCACCCGTAATGTGTCAGCACAGCGGACAGCGGCACAGAGAAAATACCCCCATTTTCTCAAAGTCAGGTAGCCGGACTCTAACTACCATAACTTCACATCCATTGAGACATAATAAGCAACCTCTTGTAGGCTTAATGTCATAGCAACAAGGAAAATATTCCAGAGCAAATACATGTGTTAGATGATCTCTACCACAATCAATCAATCCAATCAGAGTGAGTCGCAGGCTGAGCATCAAAACCCCCATAATATAGATGTAGGTACACTGTATATACATATATATGTAGAAATGTATCAAACCTAGAAATACAGAAGGACATGCATAAGTGTATGGCATATAGAAATATAAAGATGTAGATGTCTATAAATAAGTGTTATTGTGTAGCTATACCTTGAATTATTCTAATTTAAATAGACCTAGATGTGGAGTAGTGGGCTGCTGCTGCTGCACCTGCTGCTGCTGCTGCACCTGCTGCTGCTGCTGCACCTGCTGCTGCTGCTGCACCTGCTGCTGCTGCTGTCAACACACAACCGCAAGTACCTTTAAAAGTCTGACTTCTTTTCCTGCAGCGTTTCCAGTACTGACGTTTCCAACAGAGCTCAGAAATCTCCATTAGTGGCTGATGAAAAGGCGCAAGATGACGTCTTTATGAAGACGCCACGGTGAAGTGGATGTGGGACAAAAGAAGAAGAAAAAGCTAAGGCTCCAGGACGATTGGCTAACGACGAATGTGGGTCGGCGGCTCTGACAGGAGGCGTCCTAATTAACGGCTAGCGAGTAATCGGAAGTGGAAGAGATGACGGCACGGCGCTTGGACTGAACCTCTAGTGCCAGAGTGCTGAAGAACGTCTCCTCCTCTTCTCTGCATGTCACCGTCAATCATCCACACAACTGCCCACCATTTCATCTTCCCACTATTAAGTATTAATCACAAGATAGTCAAAGACTTTCCTCAAAAGGCGCTACATAAATGCAAGTTATTATTATAATTAAAGTTTTCTCACGGCATCTCAAATACACCACACATCCATCAATGTGCTTGTAGAAAAATCAGACATGTCGGTGGTTCTACAGCAAACTTTAGGAACACACACGTTTATTCAACTGGTGAAATGTCCCTGGATTTTTGAGTGGCCTTCAGCTGAGCCGACTGAAATGATTATTGTCAGGAAGACACAATGAAGATGCTCTGTGTCCCTGAACAGCCACCACAGCATCGGTTCACTTCCTGCCACTTTCATTTGGATGTGCAAACAGGATATTAAGCCACAAATACAGAATGTTTAGTTGGCAAGATGGAGAAAGGAAATGATTTATGAAACTTAGTTTCGTTTTTTAAAGAAAGCTCTATTAAATGTAAAAAGACTGTTGCAGAAATAATGCTGCTAGAATTGTGAATGACTCATAAAATCCTATTTTCTCGGCCACAACCTTGAGTCGGTCAAAGACATCAAGTTTTCAAACTCTCATGTTTTCAGGTTTGTGAGAGCTTTTTTGGCCATTCGCATGGCAAAGCTTCAGGTTGTGTGAGGAAAAAGGCGTTCATTTTCTTTTCACATTTTTGTTTCTGATTGACAAGGCGGCTGGGGAGAAGTTCCCCCGTGAGATCCTCCACCGAGGGCGCTGGAGCAGCTCCCCCCTCTCTCTCTCTCTCTCTCTCTCTCTCTCTCTCTCTCTCTCTCTCTCTCTCTCTCTCTCTCTCTCTCTCTCTCTCTCTCTCTCTCTCTCTCTCTCTCTCTCTCTCTCTCTCTCTCTCTCTCTCTCTCTCTCTCTCTCTCTCTCTCTCTCTCTCTCTCTCTCGCACCACGAGGAAATTAAATGCAAGATAAAACCGAGCTGCCACGCAGGCCGGGGGCTCCATGAAAATGACTGATAGGCTTTCATCACCAGGAGAAACTCCCTCCTCGGCTTGAAATGCTCAGTAAACCCTGAACTTTTTCCTTTTTTTGCCGTGCGAATGTGACACAGGGCGAAAGCGATCTGACGGCCGGCCTATCGGGAGAGAGCGAGCAATGGCTGGGGACCGGGGGGGGGGCTCGCGGCGTCACGATGGGATCATTATTATGGCGCCAGCCTGCGGCTACTCTGATGAATAAATCAGCGAGCGGCGCCGCGGCCCAGTGGGACTAATTAGTCCCCTGTTAACCCGGTTTAAAGTGGACTGGCACACTGGCAGGCCGCGCTTGACTCTGCCGCTTCACTGCATCGCAGGGAGATTTCCTCCCCACGCCAATCAGAGAGGGGACGGGAAATAAAGGAAGAACCTGCAAGGAGACGTCGCTCAGCACTTGCAACATGAAGGAAGAGAGACGCGATGACACCGTGATGGCCGACTCACTGGGTGTGATGGTCTTTAGAGTCACTTCCTAGCCAGCTGGCCGCTGCCACTGTGGACTGACTGACTGACTGACTGACTGACTGACTGACTGACTGGTGGCCGGATGAAACCACTGGAGAATTTTACCTCAAGTAATTTACTTACTAATCAGCAGGCACTCTGTAGCCTCGATTCAAACATAACTATGGGCTGTGATGTGATGTGTCAGTGGCAAGCGCCACTGCAGGCCTCCACGGAGAGGAGTGGACCAGTGGAGGGGAGCCACTAGACCTCACATTAAACCCACACATCCACCTGATGGCTGCTCTCCTGCTGGAGAGAATGGCTCTGGAGGTGGAGTGTCAGTGACGCAGTGGACGGCCGCCGCCTGCAGGTGGCGGTCCTTAAGGTGAGACAGGGCGGGAAGGAAAACAGCGGCTTGGCAAAGTGGCGTCGCCGCTAAAACACAAGCGTCGCTGGAGAGATGGAGAAACCCCGTGGGCTGGGAAAAAACACCACAGTTGGATTTGGAAATGATCCTGATTTTGAGAGTTTCAAATCCCCCCTCGCCTGAACCGTGAGATAGACATGGGGAAATAATATTTATAAAAAAAGAAAACAAGTGTTGTTTATTCATAATACTGTGAAATTATGAGGCAAACATTGAATTAATGGAGGCAGATTGGAAGGGGTGTTCAAGACTCTCGAGCTTAATGAGCAAAAAGCCAACATTTTCTCAGGGTCTGTAATATCGCGGTTAACCGTGAACTCTGAAAATCTGCCTCTCCATCAGCCGATGGAACGTGGGCCGTCTCTTCGTGGGCTCTGGCAGAACCAGAGCCAGCAAGGCTTTGGCAGCAGAGAGATGAAGCTGAATGTTTGAGCGCAGCCTCTCCTCGGCGTCTCTTCCTGGTGACTTTGCAGCACTCTGCTCCTCCTAAAACTTCCCGGCTCGCGGCGAGCTTCGGGACCGCCGGCTATAAATTGTCTCCTCATCACTTAACTTTCCATTAGTGCCATCCTTGACTCAGACAGGGCATAATTTATGACCCGGGGGACGAGTTACAACAGGTTCGCCCACGTCCATTAGTTCTCTTTCCAAAGATGGAAAATTGTCGATACATTATAATCAGGCGCATGCATCCGTCTCGCTGGGGGACAACTTAGACATTTTGTTTTTTCGCAACGGCTTCTTTGAAGTTATATTAACATCTCGAGGGCGTTCTTTGTCCAAGCAGCGCAGTGATTACAAAAGGCATTTTATTCGACCGGTTAATCAATTCTTCCGGATCGCCACAAAGATTCTTCTCCTTTTTTTTGGAGTTCCTTTTGAACTGTAATTCTGCATCTGGTTGAGAAGCTCAGCAGCAATGAGCTGAGGGCGGTTGCCAGGTTTCAGTCTGCCCAACTCTGTGCACATGAAACCGAAGGTTGTCTCATTCCAGAAGGATTGAGCTGTGTGATGGAAACACATGGATGTCCAACAAAGCCATCCTCTCTGTTGTTACTCTGTATTGTTGAGGTGCCCGTCTGTGTGGGCTAACTCAACCATTTCAAACCTCCTCATTTCCCCCCAGCTTCAGTTCTCAGGCCAACCCTTTACTAAAACAACAACAATAATGCTAATGATAATAAACAGATGGTGTCTGCTTTGGCAATGCACCTGATGGCCAGACAGTCAAGTGCTGCGGGAATCAGCCAGGGTCCCCTCAGGTGCTGTCAGCCAGCGTCTCCGGCTGTGACAAACTCATTAAATAAAGCGGAAAATGTTATATGGTTACAGACAGTCTACACTTTGAGAAGTGCAGGGGAGAATCAGAAATGACATTTCCACTGGTGAATCTGCCCGCTGCCTGCTCGTCTGGCTGACCTGAAATAAATTGCCTACCAGAGGAGGGAAAATACATCATTACAGAGTTCACTTCAAATAATATATGTTGGTTGCATCCAACTAGGGTCTATTTTCTCTGCCTGGGCCGCTCTTCATACATCTGTGACTCACTCATTTAGACAAGACGTCTCCTGTCATGCATATTCACTGGGCATCAATCTCCACAATCCTCTCTAATGCTTCCCTCCCCCTTATGCAGAGCGAGAGAGAGAGAAACAGGGCTTTGTCAATACCGTGGAGATGAAGAAACCCAAAGAAAGTCGCAGTGGGAGGAGGAAAAGCTTCCTGTTTATGCTGCCGTCCCCTCTTTGCCCTTTCCTTACCCCCGCTTCCCTTTTCACCCTCAATTGCATTTAACATTTTAAAAATTTGATGCGTCACTCAGGCAAAGTTTGGACCGCAGCAGAGTCCCTAATGAGTGGAAAAAAGTCAAAAAGGCAGCAATGCTGGAGCTCATGGTGACGAGTGTGGCTGCTGAGGTCAGTCCCACTGATCCCCCGCTGGATTCACACGCATGTTGTTGAGGGCGTCTGCAATCTACTCATGTATTCCAGCAGTGTAAGCACTTTAGCATGCACAGACCCTCACAGAGGCCTTGGCACAGTGCACACTATTCTACACCTGCAACACCATGGTGGAAGCGCAATGATTGGGTCAAAACAGGACAAGAGTTAAGCAGTTTCCAACAGGCATGAAGGCAGTGGCCAGGAGTCAACAAGAAGCAGGGTGTGAGTGAACACGCAGCAGTCTAATACTGCAGAGGAGTGAACTGTGTCGGTGGATGCAGAGACGGTCTGTTGCCGAGGCACTAAAGCATCAGTACTTCATTCTTTTAAACACTAATGCAGACTTGCGTGGACATGAGAGTTTAACAGCCAGACATTTTCCAATATGTGCTTTGCATCCACTCAATTGCCCCCATTATCTACTCCGCGGCTAAACTACCAGAGTAAATGTAGCATTCAGCACTTATTCTGTTGGAAGTTCTCTACAATTATTTCCTTCTCAGACTCCACCGGTTCTCATGAACTTGCAAAAACGGATTGGTCTGACCTCTCGGCGGCTCACGCAGCAGCATTACCATATTAGACCAAACAGTCAATAATGGGAGGAATATTAGGAGGAAGATTAACCACACAAAAAAAATAAGCATCAGGGATCCTGCATGGCCGTATTATACGAGTTCCACTATTGCCATGAGTACAACGAGACGGAAAAGGCAGAGAATCAAGCAGCACTTGGAGATGCAGAGCGGATTCAAAGGTGGAAGTTGGAAGTTGTGTTTTGCTACCTGAGAAGGCATGCAGGTAGCTCACAGCCGAGCACCAGGGAACACAAAGTTCCACCACAACACTCAGACTAACTTCTCCTGTTCTCTCACCACCTCATCACAGTGCAAATCAATGGCCTACAGCCAAGAACCTGAACATTCCCTCCCCCTGCTGGACAGTTGTGTTCGTTGTATCCTCTGTAACAGAACCTCCAGATGAAGACGCAGGCAACCAGCCACGATTTATAGGACAACACGTTCAATAAATAGGAGCTGCACTCACTAGACAGCTGAAACTATGTTTCTGTTGAGGCAACTGCTCTGAAAATCAGTCACTTGAGAAAAAAAACTATCAAATAATCCATGAAATGTTGAAATGTCTCAATGCATTGGTTGTAGACGCACCTTTTGTTGCATACTGAATCGCACGCGCTGTTGCAAAATCTGGGCAAACGTGCTGTGATTTCGCTCCCAGTGCAAACTGGGTAATCGCATCCCTTTCATGGCACGCGCAAAAAAGGGCTCCTTTGTCTTTATGTATTCTGAACATGACCTAGAAAAGCTCCAAACGTGGTTAAAAAAAAAGGCCTCCGCTCAGCGTCATGACAGTTCCATTCTATCTGCGCTTGACAGACACTGAAGACGGAATCTCCCTCTGCTGCCAGGTGAATTTGAAAGCTGTCCTCTGAGGCTCCACTCTCCTCTTACTTTTCTCCCTGCACCCTTCTTTTATTTATTTACTGACTCATTTAAATGAAAATTCCATATTTAATCACAGAGCATTGCAAAATATCAGATTTCAAAAAGCTTGAAAAGAAAAGAAAACGCAACAAAGAAAACACATAAAAGAAAATGAGGCTATGAGTCAGAAAAAAAGGAAACCGGGCCTGTGAGCCCTGGAAGGCTGCCGTCTGTTTACAACACAGTACACAGTGCAGTACTGCAGTACTAGAGTTGTGTTTAGAGTACAGAGTACACAGTACAGTACTAGAGTTGTGTTTAGAACAGTACAAGGACTGTTGACGTTGCTGTCTTCTGCCAAGTGGGACTGGTGGCTCTTTCCCAGAGAAATTGGCTGATACCACATAAACATGATGGAGAACTTTTCTTTCTTTGACACAGGACTCAATGATGACTGTAAGTGGCCGTTTACTACAAGTTTATCTTCCAGACTGAACTAAACTCCAGAGAAGCCACATGCTATGCCAGAAAAAGAGCAAGAGGCTGTGTCTTCCGACAGAGTCTGAATGAAAGGGAAATATAAGCAACCCCATGTCATGTTTTCACAGTGGATGACCTGGAAATACAGAGGAGACCCCCCCCCCCCCCCCCAACAGAGGATAAGAGTGGAGAAGTGTTAATCCACTCATAAGACTGGATTATGTCTTTTTGAGCCGCATTCTAACAACAGCGTGAGTGCATGAAACACAGCGAGCGCTCCTGCAGCAGCAGCAGCAGCAGCAGCAGCAGCAGCAGGAGGGTGGAGGCCGAGGAGGAGCCGCTGCTGTTGCTGTCAGCACTGACTTCATCTCCATGGCACCAAACAGAAGAAACATCTCCCACTTTTTGCAGTGTAAATGTTCACACTGGACCACAGCAGCCTGTTAGATGTCTGCTAGCTGGGTTTTCTTCTTTTTTTGGTCAGATGGTCATTTGGGTTTTGAGCTGCAGACCAAAAATAATAATAAAAAAAAAACTCCCACATTTGCTTGACTGATTTTGACCACAACTGTTGATTTCATAGAAAGGTGGACCACAGCCTGGTTCTACTTTGACCGCTGCTGCTGCTGATGAGGCCGGACCGCAGCGCTGAGCTCCCTGTGTCCAGAAACTTCTGTCCTTCTCTCACAGTTTAGCCGGCTGGTCTTTCTGAGATATCACCACTTGATGTCATGCATGATGTGCCTGCAGCAGGAGGCGCACTCTCAAGCATCCAATGGAAGGAGCTGGGAGGCCGGCACAACACGTCAATACAAGGCTCGGTGCCGTGACGGTTCCCAGCCTCCGCCTTGGTGGACACAACTAACAACCTTGTCGGGCAAACTGCACCTGCCAGTGGAGTCTCAGCTAATCAGGCGGAGGCAGACGTACCGCCGGTGTTCTAACAGCAGGGGGCAATTGTCATGTGATTCCCCCCCCCGCACCCCTGACAGTGGAGGCTCCGTGTGAACAGTGGAGGAGGAGGTGGAGTAGCGGCCCAATCCCCGGAGACGCAGCACGTCTGGCACAAAGGCACAAAAAAAAAGTGCCGTTAGGAGCGCTTCTCGCTCGGAAGTGCCGTTTTTTTTATGATTCTATCAATATTTAATGATATAAATGCTCTCAAAAGACTGGGCTGTCAGCCTCCAGAGGCTCAGTGGGATGTGCAGCCATGTGACGCTTTCAAGGCGACAGAGCCAGAACACGGGGAAGCCGCCATCCATTTATAACAATGTGACATTTAGGAGGAAGGAAAAAAGTAGCAGCGTGTTTTGATGCAGGTCAAATGGTGGCTGTGCCAGGAAAAAGCACACACACACACACACACACACACACACACACACACACTAACTCATGCTTTTATTTTCAGATGCTACATGCTAGCTGTGCTCCTGCTGGAGGTCCAGCTTCACAGCAGCAGCTCCTCTCGCTGCCTGTGCTCCATTTCAAGCACTGTGGTGGAAAAGCACTCAGACAACAAGTGTTATCAGGGAGGCAGCAGCAGAGGCTGAGAGTAAAGTCTGGTTTCCGTCGCAGTGCTCGGCACTCGCCGGCCACCGAGACCCCAGGTTTCCCAGCGGCCGTCTGCAGCAGGTATCATGAGGCAGCAACACCCACAAAGTGCGTGCAGGGAATAAAAAAGAGACGCACAACGCCACTCAGCACCCCCCATGCCCCCCTGCACCTCATGCTTAATAGCTACGGAGGTTTTTGAAGGTTGCAGCTAATAGAAAAGTTTGAATCATTGCATCCTTGAGTCTGAGCGGCTATTAATCTTTCTTTGTCAAAGCTCCGTCCAGGAAGCACTCACAGGTTCACTCATTTGCACACACAAACGCACACTCACGTGTTTACCAGACGGCTTTTTTTTTTTTCTTTGGAGTGGGGGGGGTTGGGATGACTTTCCATTAAGTTTTATATTAATCCACTCAGCTTGTCTGTCCGCTGAGGCAGGTAGCCAATTTAGCAGTTGGTGCAGCAGAGCCAGCAGAGCAAATGTGCAGTTTTTGCATACTGTGTCTTTTTTTTTAAATGTGAGTGGTCTGAATTGCTTTTTCCGGTTGGAAAGCTCTCCAGACACTTCACTGTGTGTAGCAGCAGTTTTAAAAAAGAGTCAAGAATGCTTGTGGATGTGGGCAGCTGCTAACTGGGAACTGACTGGTTTAAAACCAGTCGCTGCACCAGCACAACGTTGGCAGACAACTGCTTTCAATGAGTCAATCTGGCGTCTTCTTCTTCTTCTTCTACTACTACTACTACTACTTTCAACTTTGACTGCCTGGCCTGCTTGTGTTGCATTTTGCAAAACTTTGGCAGCTCTGTTTAGGGGAGCGGGAATAAAATGTGTGCCGTTCACTCAAACAAAGGAGTGTGTGTGTGTGCCAGTGATTGAGACGGACAGATTTTATTAGGAGCCGGCCGCCTCTCGGAGACACAACAGACAGCTAGAGTTAGTTTGTGTAGTTGTGTCTGGAAAGGGTGGAGAGGATAAAAATGGAAATGGGAGGATGCACATTCCATTTAGCCAAGAAGCCATTTGTACCCTGCGCTCCCTCCAAAGTGGCTGACGTCATGACGGTGGGTGTGAGTCCCAGTGAGGGCGGTTCAAAGCAGGCCAGGTCTTGCAAGTCCTGTACAGTCGCCACACGCTCGGCCGGCAGGACGTTGTTTCCTCACAGCCTGGCTTCCCTCATTACACAGTCAATCCACCACCCCACCAACACCCCCTAATCCCCCCACACACACACACACACACACACACGCACGCACGCACAGGGAAAAGTTGAGAAAGCATATGGAGTGGAAGTGAGGGAGAGGCAGAAATGCTTGGGCTGCTAATTGGATTGGAGCTGGCGGCCACAATGGGAGAGTCAAGCGGCAAATTCTCTCTGGCTGAGGTTTCACTTATTATTAAGCGTGGACACAGATGCAACTCACCCACATCAAACACCTTCTTTTTTTTTGCACTTGTTTAGTTTCCTTCATTGGACCATTGCCCCCCCCCCAGAGGGTTTAGCTGACTGCTTCCAGCCAGAAGCCAGTGAACTGCTGCTGGCTGGCTGGCTGTCTGGCTGTCTTCTTCTTCCTCTTCCTAGCTGTAGATTTACACTCAGCATTGTAGATAAAGAGTCCCTGGCTTCCGGTGGCAGTGGACATTGCATGGAGTCAGACAGTGGAGTGCAGTTATCACATGGGGGATGCACAGCTGCTACACTGACAGCATGTCTGTCGTGCTGCCCCTCTGATTGTGGTCTGAAGAGGAAGCTTTGCTCACTCTTTACCCACAGTATGTTTCTTTCTTTCTTGATGATAATGTTCTAATATCTACAGACAGATAGATGGATGGATAGCTAGATAGACAGCTAGGTAGATAGCGAGATAGACAGACAGACAGACTGTGCCAGGCCAATTTTTGCTCTTTACACATCATTCACACACATTTCCTGTCAAATGGAGCAAGAAAACAAGACTAAAAAAAGGACTTTCTCCTTCGCAGCTCAAACCCTGACCCCCTGTGTGGAGTTCATTGAGAGGCACAATGGCAAAGTACATTTTTCACAATACCAAGCATTTCCAAGCTCTCTATTTTCTATTTGTTGTGTGTTGTGTGTGCGTCTGTGACAACCTGGATGACTCACCTCTCACATCAGAAAAGTTTTGCACCAGGACACCAAGAGAAGCCAAAGTGACGCAGGCGGCCATCAGTCCCGTGGCGCTGCCCTGCAACAGCCAATAAAAAAACATTTATTGACACTTGTGGGAGTGGCCGAGTGGCTTCCTGCCCGGTTGCACGCTTCTGAAAAGGCCCCTACCCTGCCATTACCGGGAAGTGTTTTGATTGTCAGGCACCGTGCCGCGTAATGAGGCGGCGGAGGGCCAGACGATTCATAATGCATCGGCTGCAGCCTGCGCTGCAAGCAGAGCCCCCACTAAATCACAGCTATTAGCATGAATTATCAATAGGAAGGGGGCTGAGGGGACCAAGGGCAGCGAAGGATGTAACATACAGCGGGCTCACCACCCCTCTGTCACTTAACAATGCGGCCCAGCGCTCTATGAGGAATGGCCTCCCATTCCTGCACCAGCCTCCCTTTATCTCCCTCGCAGAGGTGCGTTTGGGGCTTGTTGGAATATTTATGCAAGTTGCTCCCTGGTTGCAGGTCTGCTCCAGGGAATTTGCGGCGCTCCTTTGTACTCTTGTTGGGCCATTATTGTGCTGGAGGATTAGAGCCCAGGTATTAATTCTCGGTGGCATCTGCACCGGCAAATGTGATTCAAGTGTGTGTGTGTGTGTGTGTGTGTGTGTGTGTGTGTGTGTGTGTGTGCGCGCGCACGCACAGCGTAGCCGCTGAATGGCGAAGAAGAAGAAGAAAATAAATGGGAGGGAATAATGAGTTTTGCATGTTTGAAGGAGTAAGCAAAAGCAGAAGCCATTAGTCAGGTTGCCGAGTGAACAGGAGGAGAGGAGGCAGCTGCAGGGACACTGTTACACCCTCTGTCACACCCTCTGTCACACCCTCCAACTTCTAGCATCGGCATCTTCAGCCAAATTCAGCCACTTCTGCCTGCGCCTTCCAATTCCAAGAGGTATTTACCCAAATCCTCTCCCAGTAATAACATTTCCAAGCTGCATGACCCTCCTCAGGGGGTTGTCTCAGACGGGACTGCCCCACCGTCCCACATCTTTTTGCCTATTGGTTGTTGGCTGCTGAATGTGCGGTGCTGGCTTTGGCAGTCCTGACGGGACGCAAACATCTTGCTGTCTAGACTGCATGTTTGGACTTGGAATGCAAATGGTTGTTCAAAGCAGCGATGGGAAGTTGGACTTTAACATCCTCCTCATCCAAAGGTGTAAATCAGCACCACGGCCAGTTCCACACACAGAGCCTCAGTCCGAGTTCAGAAATAGAAAAATCAGGCGATTGTCAAAAAACCTGGAGAGTGCAAAGCTAAAAAAAATAAAATAAAAAGTATAATGAAAAAGTGTTGATTTCCAAACCTGTACTTATATCATGTATGTATGTATTAAATATTAATATTAAATTGGGTAATATAGCCAGAGATGCCTGATTTGAGGAGGCAGGCTAGCGCTTATGTTGTGTATTCAAACATATTCTGGGTGTATGAAGCGGCCCCCACGTCATTCAGTGCTACTGTTCTGGCCAAGCTGCTGATGAACTTTAGCACAGACACTGAGGCAGAGCTGCGGCCCGGTTGCCTCTTCCTCCTCTGAGCTGCTATTCTGCTGCAGTCTGGGCCACTTCTTCCCCTTCAGCTCTGCCTGGCCACTCTTTGCATTTCTGAGCTCCACAGCAGCTCCCACTCTGCCAGCAACTTTATTTGTGATGCGGCGGCAGAACAACTCTGGGTTGTCTGGAGCCAGACTCAGCAGGTGTTGGCTTTATTGTGCCAAGAGTCAACTCCAGACTGCCACACTGAAATACATACATGGCTTTATTGTCTAGCTACCACCGTAGAACTCTGCCTTTGTGGAACTGAAAGAGAGGAAAAAACCCAACATGTTCTTTGGTTCTGTGAAATTGGTTGCAGCTTCTTCATTGAAATTGCACCAGCTGCTGTGTGATTATCATGCTCTTCTTTCTCCTATCACGTGATGATGAAAACTTTGCTAGCTTGTATTCCTTCACGGGTCATCAGTTTCCACGCGCGACATCAAGCGAGAGACGACGAACCGTGGAAGATCCTCCATGTCGCCTTCAGTGCATTATTCACTGATCCATAAATACTGCATAGCCTGCATATCTGCGCTTGAATGTATGATCAAAAGAGAGACGGTAAATATTAATGGGATGAGAGGCACCGCTAGTCACACTTACTTCACTTATTTTCTCTCAGGTTTCAGCTTCATGTGAACAGATCAGGATTGTGAGGTGGCGCGAGCGAAGCGGCACCGTGTAATTCTTCTACCTTGAAATGACGTTTGGAGTTTGCTGCTACCATCCACAGATGTACAACGGGTAGAATGTCAGCTCTGCCGGGGGCCAGCGTGGATGACATCCTCCCATTACAAGTCAGTGAATCACAGTAATTAGTTTGAAACTACTTCATCTAAAGGTAGAAAAAAGCTCACTTGTCTGAAAGTACCCGAGTGGTTCTTGTCGTAATCCAGCTGTCAGTACAACAAGATCAGCTATGTGTTTGGTTTGGTTTTTACTGTATCAAAGTATCTATATTATTATATTGACTAACCGAGGTGCAGAGAATCCTCGGAAGCTGCACAGACATCAGGATGTTCTAAAGGGCTCCAGGTGAGAAGAGACCCAGTGAGCGGTGAAGGTGTCTGGCCTGCAGAACGCTCATTGTGTTATCTCTGCTGGAAAGATTTTAATAAAGTGCTTGAGAAAGAGGGATGCCCTGCGCACATCCTGCTGTTGACTCACTGGATGGCAACGCACAAGCAGCCGCAGTTCTCCCAGGAGGGAACGAGAGAGAGAGAGAAGGTAGAGAGGCGAACGCACCAGGAAGACTTTGAAAATGAGAGACCACTGAAGCGTTTCTCCTTCAAACTGCTGAATTATCCCTTGGTTTGGTGCTGCCTGCAGGATCACGCCTGCAAACTGAGCTCCACATGTAGAGGCACAGCGTCTTTCCTTCTCACTTTACCGCTGTGCTTCTGGGCCAAGAGTTGGGCCAAGAGTTGGGCCAAGAGTTGGGCCAAGTCCAAAATTCTCTCCTTTCCACTCTGTTTGATCGTCTTCAGGGCCAAACATAAAGAGACCAAGACGCTATGCTCTTAAATCCAGTCAAAGCACTGAAGGAAAAAAAAAAAAAAAAAAGAATCTAAATAAATATCACAAACGCCATTGCAGATATGAAAAATCACAGTGAGTGTCTTCAAGGGATGAGACGTCACTTAATGTTCCAGACATGAAAAGACAGAACAACTCAAACAGGTGGGAGAAACACTAAAGCAAAGTATTAGCTTGGAAAATTATGTTTCCAGCCAAACTACAGGGGTTTGATTTTGGTTTATTCAGTTCAGCTTGCATGAGGCTCCTCCCCTGAGGCCAGATGACATGGCAACCAATGAAAAGCAAGGGAGTTTGGGTGCTGATCTGTCACCAGCCAACCAACCCATGCAGACCTGCAGCAGAACCTTGTCAAAGCTGAAGCTCTTCAAAAATTCAAAGATGTTTGCTGTCGCTTTGTTTCATTCTGGTGAGCCGCAGGCTTCAGATGCAGGGCTGCCGTGCCGCTGCCTTGGTGAAATCAAGACGACGGCGGCTGAAGCTGCTGAGAGTTGGCGCCGCGGTTGAGCCGGCCAATCAGCAGTCGGCTGAGGAGCTTCTTGAACGCCTCTGCGGGAAGCACCTGATCCGCCTGAACACCATTCAAACCCCGGGCACACACAGTCGCCGGGACGTCATTAGCGGCACTTCACGCCGCCGCCGCCTGAGCAATTATGTGAGAAATTGCATTTGCCCAACATGAAGTGATGCAGATGACCCATATTTATAATCACAGAGGCTTTTTTTCCTTTTCTCAGCCCCCAGCACTCCAATGATTCTCTTTTTTTCTTGTTGTTGGAGCGAGCCGCTGACTTGATGGCTGATGAGAGCTCTTCAAAGCCCCCCCTACCGCTTCCCCCCAGGGTTCCGCACAGACTACGAGCTGCCACGCTTTCCCCATTAAAAATTATCTGATGGCATTCACAGCATCGGCCGCGTTACCTGGGCGCTAATCTGCCGGCTGATAAGGTGAAGGAGGGAGTGTCTTACAGGAGCAGAGCATGCTGGTCCACGCCAGCGCACTCTCTGTTTAATCGCTGATCCCTTCTATCTCAACCGCCGCTCGCTTCGCCGCCAACACAGATCAGATATGTTTGCATAAACACCTTATCATTTAATTACAGCCCAGAGTTCTCCATGAGATGGAGCCTTTGTACGGAGCGCGGCAGCGGCGCGGCAGCGGCGCGGCTAAAAACTGCAGGACAGCAAAGAGAAGAAGGGAGACGCACATCGTGAAGAATTATTGATGGCGGCATGAATATTTACGTGGCGTTGTTTCCTCAACTGGAACTTCATTAATTGTTGTTGCAGACGCTCTCGTATCAACTGCATGACATCGTCCACTCGCGCCCGTCAAGCATGCTAATGGCGCCACTGCTGCAGCTGTGCTGCGCTCTCGCTATGGACAAACAAGACTTTAGAGTCACTTTGGCCACTTTGCTGCTTTCCTCTGTGTTTGCGTCCTGCTCATTTTCTCAAGAGAGCAAGCGCCTTGACATCACTGATAAGTGCTGTCGCAGATCATCTGACTAAATAATAGGGAAAGAGAAGAATACCGCAAACTACAACTAAAAAGTAACAATTCTAAAAAATTGTACTGAGATTTCTTTCCTACTTGCTTCTAGCAACATTTTCCCTTTTAATCTCAACACGCAAGTCAAATGGATGGATGGACGCTTTTGCATAGTTAATTATGAATATTCAGCTTCGCTGAAGAACTAAGTAAACATGACATTGGACCACAAATTGTGGTTTTTGCTTGCAAAACACCCTATGAATATTTGATTTTTGTTTTGCGGCATGATTTACTCTTGGAAGCAATAGAAGAACTGATGAAACAAATACATCTTTTCAAATCAACATTTTTGTTTCCTTGACTGGAGTGCGACCTCCTCGGCCACCCACCACTCTGCCCCTCTCTGTGTGCGAGAGGGCGGCGCCTCGAGGGCTGCGGGAAATATTGCCAGTGATTAAAATCTGCGCAGCAATTACATTCCCTTCAAAAAACAGATTTGGCAAAAAGCATTTACAGAGCGTCATTTCAGGAGCGGGGATTCATCTGTGACCCACAGCCAATTTTGGGGCTTGAAATCTAGTTTTTTTTTTTATCCACTTGTGCGCGCGAGTACATAATTGCGTCTAAGGCTGCGAGCGCTGCCACAACACTGCAGAGTTCACGTCAGTTCTGGGGCCGAGGAGACGGAGGCAGCTGCTGCTGCTGCTGCTGCTGCTGCTGCTGCTGCTGCTGCTGCTGCGGTTTCACACCAGCCAGACCTTGGCATCCTCCACATTCATTCCACACAGCCCAGTGCAAACACGCAGGAATGCGTCAACACACAGCAGCGACGCTCCCGCATAGCACTGAATAAAAAAGCCTTCAGCCCTTTCATGTCTGCAAGACTGCTCGCACTAATGCAAAAGTCACAATGTGATGAGCTCTATTCTCTGCAGCGCTGACGAGGTGTCTTTGAGGTGGGCGTCGCTGCTGCTGCTGCTGCTGCTGCTGCTGCTGCTGCTGCTGCTGCTGCTGGAAGGACTCATTTGTCACACGCTGGATCAAAAGCGCGAACGTGCTATGGAAATGCCGTGTTTTAATGTGCAGGACTGAAAGAAATCTGCGGGCCATCATGCCAGTGAGAGCCACGGCGGTGCTGATGGAAGTGGCTACAATGGCATGACATCCATACTGAAGGACACGCTGAGGCTGTGATGAAGGGGCAAAAAAAACCCACTGCAGAATGTTTTTGCATTTACATTCTTCAGCTTTTCAGCCTCTGCACCCATTGTGGCGCCAGATCATGCAAACATCACTTTGTATGCGGCCGCACCAGCTGCCGCGGATGGAGACCAAATCAATTTGATAATGTACGCAAACACGACCCACAGCAAAATGGGCCGCTGTCTCACGAGGGCGGAGAATTTCAATGCTCCTGCTCAGATTGAGACAGAGAGGAAAAGCTTGGAGGCAGCGACACGCTGAGATCTGCAGCTCGCTGCTCCCAGACACTGCAGCTAACACAACACTGTGATCACTACTCAAACAAGGACAGTCCAGCCATGTTTTATTTTGCTAACAGAAAAGAAAATCTATCCAAATCTATGTATGTCCTGCACTTGACTTCCCAAAGGATGGCTCTGCACCGCTGCACCGCTGCACTGCTGTAAACTGAATCTCTCTTTGCTGTTGCATGCACGCAGAGTCTCCAACAGCAGTAGTTTGACGGTGCAGCTGAACAATCTGTCAGTTGACAAGGCCTGGGTTGGTAACGCTGGTTCAGCAGCCACCTCGATAGGCTGACTGACTTCTGAGTTTCTTTGAAAGAAAACCTGCAGTCGGTTTCTTTTTCATGATCAGAAAGTGGCGGGAAAATGAAAGGCAAGTCACATATTACTGCTGCTGGCGTTACACAACACATTTCTTGGTGAAAAAGTTTTACAGATGTTTCTTACCTCAGTGGGACACTTGGCTTGTCTGTTTCCCACCGTTGTTGAAGGTCGACTTGAAGTCTGTAGAGGAAGAAGCGAGTCTGTAATCACACTGCTCCTTCAATACATGATGTTTTGACTTGTTCAAAGAAGTCAGTAAACAACTGCTAAACACCATCACGAAGAAGAAGAAGAAGAAGAAGAAGAAGAAGAAGAAGAAGAAGAAGAAGAAGAAGAAGCAGAAGAAGAAGAAGAAGAAGAAGAAGAAGAAGAAGAAGAAGTTGGGATTCTTCAGGTTGGATGATGTAATTACAGAACGGACATAAACTCATCAACGCGTCATCAACAAGTCTGATCGATGTTTCAGTGATCGATTTTGTCAGGCTGACTGCACAAATCCCAATATGATCTATCAACTATTCTAATTCAATGACAGTCAGCCTCTTCATCACGCTGCCCCGGCCCTCCTTCATGACGTCATGAGACTAAATAGCACACGTGACAAGTTATGAGGACTTTGCTTTGGCGTCTTTAGCATTTGTTAGCATTGTGGCAACAAGTTGACACAATGCCACGGTGCACTGTGTGCATGAACGCGCACTTTCACGTCAGCGGAGAGTCACCTCGACGTCTTGTGAGGTGTTTGGCTCAGACTGTGACAACTCCACGCTCCTCTGCTTCACACCGTGTCCGCGCGCCGCCGCTCCCCCGCAACTCCCTGCAACGTCCCGAAGACACCTGAGGTCCATCTGCGCTCATCAGGGTCGGAGTGGAGGGGCGGTTGTGGCACCGCCTCCACCTGATGACGCCCACCCACCTCCGGCTTTTCTCCGCCCTCTCCTCTCCACCCAGTCCGACTCCACCCACTGGCAGCGGCGGCAGCTCAACTGACGACTGCGTGCGCAAACCGCAGAGCGGCGGGCAAATGACGTCACGCAATGTTTACGGCTGTGCTGCCTTTGGGGAACGTAGGACGTTTCCTCAACGTCGCCTTGTTGTTGTTTCATTCATTTATATCATTGACGTCACATTCAAACGCATTTGAATTTATTATTTTTGTTTTTTAGTGGTGTTTTTAAATTGATGTTTTAAATTTTTGATTGTGTAAGGTGTGCTTGGGTGTCTTGAAAGGCGCCTACAAATAAAATGTATCATTATCATTATTATTATTATTATTATTATTTACTGTAAATGCAGTGCTAATGGCAATAATAAAGCGGATAGCTTGTAAAGAGCCCTGGCTCTCCTGATGGATGGACTTCGTCTTGACTATAAAGACACAGTCACACTTGCTCGCACGCATTGACAAAAAAACAGAGAGATGTGTTGTTTTTTTTCCTACTTTAGAGAAATATGTAGAGTTTACTTTCACTGGTTTGCAGCCTTTGTACTCGAGGATTTCCTGTGAGAACTCACTGTGGTTTCTGTGGTCGCGATACGATTGGGCAGGAACAGACTGTTTATTTTGGAGCGGTTCAGCGACACACACTAACGTTCAAACACACTCAAGTCATTCAATTAGCGCGCACAGCTGTGTGTCCAGAGATTATTGGCGCAGTGCGAGTGTGTGTGGCGCAGTGGAGGCTGCGGCGGCTGAATGAAAGCACAGAACAAACAGCAGCAGATGTGCAGCAGAGACAGCGGCCAGGCGCTCACTGCGCTGCTCAAGTGGTCGGCGGGCCGCAGACGGACCACCATCACTTTGTTTTGCATTGTTTTGTCTGCTTGTGTTTTGTTGTGTGTGTGTGTGGGTTGTGTGAACCCAGCGACACCACCGGCGTGTCCGCCGAGGCTGGATATCGTTTCCCGGGCTGACCTTGTGTGACCTCCGCCATGAAATATTCAAGGCTGTGGTGGTGGTGACGCACCGCCAGCGCCTGGAAGCCTTGTTTCCCAGTGAGGCTGGAGACTCAGAGAGCAGGCAGGTGGATGGAGGGACGGAGGGTGGAGGTGTGTTGAACTCTCTCTTTGCTTCTCTCTCCATCACTTCGGGGGGGAAGCAATCATTTTAAAATGAATACAAGGCTGAGTGCGTTTCCAAAGTTCTTGCATGGATCCTTGTTTTCCACCCTCTGCAGGTGTTTTCATCCACACTCTGTCATTAATTACCTTGAAAAAGTCTTTCAGAAGTGCAGCAGGCAGAAATAAAAGAGACTTCTTTTTTCTCTGCCTGAAATCGACCGACACGTCACTGACGATCAAACTCCTAAAAAGAATAAAAAATAGAAACGCTCCTGCGCTCGTCTGGCAGGCAAACCTTTACACACACAGAGAAAGAGATAACAACCAGCGCAGATCAGCAGTAAAGGCAGAGCTGCTGCCTCTTCCTTCCTGCTGCACTCAGAGCCTGAGGTCAGGGCAGGATAGAGGGCGTGTGTCGCTCTAATCCTCCAATTAATTCTTGGTGGTGGAGGACCCCCGAGAGCGTCTTGACACTTCCATGACGAGGCAAAACAACGCTGAAAAGCAGCATGAAGGTGAAGCAAGAGAGCTCCCTTCCCTCCCTCCCTCCCCTCCCTCCTCCGTCTCCAGCCAGGGCAAAGATTCCTGGCAGAAGCCCTTCAGTTTGCCTGCCTTGCTTCCCTCTGGTGGCGCTGGCTCCGCCTGTGGGGCCGAGAGACGGCGTTGACAAAGCCTGGAGCCGGCTCTGCTGGCGGCGTCCAGAGGAACGCACAGAGGGAGCCCGTTGATTGACAGTGAAGAAGCAACCTGGGCTGAAGAGTCTCTCTAAGCAGGCGCAGGGTTGCTCTCCTCCACATGGCAACAACTGCTCCTCCACCTGCTCCTCCAACCGATCCTCCAACTGCTCCTCCACCTGCTCCTCCAACCGCTCCTCCACCTGCTCCTCCACCTGCTCCTCCAACTGCTCCTCCACCTGCTCCTCCACCTGCTCCTCCAACCGCTCCTCCACCTGCTCCTCCAACCGCTCCTCCAACCGCCTCCTCCACCTGCTCCTCCAACTGCTCCTCCACCGCTCCTCCAACCGCTCCTCCAACCGCTGCTCCAACTGCTCCTCCAACCGCTCCTCCAACCGCTCCTCCACCTGCTCCTCCAACCGCTCCTCCAACCGCTCCTCCACCTGCTCCTCCACCTGCTCCTCCACCTGCTCCTCCAACCGCTCCTCCAACCGCTCCTCCACCTGCTCCTCCACCTGCTCCTCCAACCGCTCCTCCAACCGCTCCTCCACCTGCTCCTCCAACCGCTCATCCAACCGCTCCTCCAACTGCTGCTCCACCTGCTCCTCCACCTGCTCCTCCAACCGCTCCTCCACCCGCTCCTCCAACCGCTCCTCCAACCGCTCCTCCACCTGCTCCTCACTGCCTTTTCAATTCCCCGCACTGTTCAAGTTCAATTGTTTATAATTATCAAAAACTTTTATTATTTTCTTTTGCTATTGAGTCGTCTGCAGTTTGTGCAGAGTGTGTGTGAGTGTGTGTGTGTGTGTGTTTGTGTGTTGCGTGTGTGTGTGTGTGCGTCTTGTATCAACAGCCACCGTCCGTCCAGTCCAGAGTCAGCCTGGGGTGGGCGTGGCAGGCCGTCCACCCGCAGCTCACACCCACTAACTGCCCTGCACCGTCATCCCCTCCCTCCACCCAACACACACACACACACACACACACACCCTGTCTCTATAATTGTGCCACTCCAGCCGCCGCTGCTTCTTGCTCAACATTTCACTTCCTTCCTCCTCCAGTTGCAACACATTTAATCTGCTCATCAGTGGACTGCTGTTTACTCACACTGCGTGCACTGCTGGGGCAAAGTTGTGCATCACTAATCAGTCAATCAGTTGTGACTTGTGGAAACGTGAAGATGTTGATTCTAAGAGTGTACGGTGGAGGTTTTCAGGCCGCACTTTGGCCGTTGCACTGTGTAGTTGGCCACAGAAGTGGACACATGACATAAATGAGCTGCTCACAGAGTTCACTTTATTAGGCTGGAGGAAATGTTTGGCTTGGTTACAGAACCAGTGGGGTCGTGACCTCTCGTCATCTTGTTTACTGGACAAAATATTCATGCGCGCAAACACAGCCCTCGTCCCTCGAGCCCTTGAGAGTTTCTGTTGCCTTGCCATATTTGTGTGTGTATGTGTGTCCGAACTCTGAAAGACAGCTGTGGAAAAGCCACTGCAGTCCATCCAACATGAAGACGGTGTTGTGACTCAAAAAAGGGTTTGAAAAACTGGGAAGAGCAAACGCAGCAGCAGGCAGAAGAAAAAAATGAAAACAGAAGCAAAACATCCAGCAGCACTCGCTGCATTTTGTTTTTCACACGACATTACTGTTCTATTAGCGGCTGCAGCAGGTGACGAGAAGGGAAATAAGAGCAAATGCACTCAGCAGGGCCACGCGAGCATGAATCAGACTGAGTGATTCACTGCTGTGGAGAAGAGAGAACTACATTAAGAGCCAAGTGCTGCTGAGGCCTCAGCGCTAAACAGGTTGCTCCAATATACTCGATGAAGAGAGATAGAGTATCTGAGCACTATCGCACAGGAAGTGTCGTCACGCCAATCCTGGTGGTACCTTCGCCAAGATAAGTTCATTGTTACTGCTTAGTCAGTTCCACAAGGAGTTACACTTTCATCCTTAATCTCATATATATCACATATACCATGACCGCCAACTCATCTGATGCATCGTCTACTCAGAGTGATTTCTCTCAGAGCATCGCCAGCCAGAAGAAACTTTGCAGCATTGTAATTACCACCAAAATGATATTGATCCTGAAAATAACTTTTTCCACAATATAAATAAAAATTCTCTATTATTATTCCGATGACCAGTTTAATAATACCTTTAAGATCAATCCCAAATTTTCACTAATCCACTTCAATGCCAGAAGTCTGCACGCAAACTTTCAAAATATTAAGGACTACCTCAGCCAGCTCCGACACTCATTTAGCATCAGTGCCATTTCTGGAACATGGTTACACACTGAAAAGGGTTTGGACTTTGAGCTTGATGGTTATGAAATGATTTGTAAAAACAGAGAAAGCAAGAATGCTGGTGGTGTGGCCCTGTTCATAGCCAAGAATGTTGTTTACAAGCCAGTGGATGTAATGACAACAATAGTCGACAATGTGTTTGAATGTGTCACAATTAAAGTACCGATGGAAAAAACATTATTATAAGCTGCTTATATAGAACACCAGGCTCCAGCATCGACACCTTTGGCAACTGGATCGGAGACTCTCTCACAAGAATATCCCAAAAAAATGTGTTTATGTGCGGGGACTTTGACATCGATCTCCTGAATCCAAACAAGCACAGGAAGACTGAAGATTTCATTGATGCCTTATATAGCCTAAGCATGTACCGTACAATAACAAGACCCAGTCGTGTTACCTCTCACTGTGCAACACTAGACAACATCTTCACCAATGTCCTGGATAATAATATAATGAGTGGACTATTTTTGAATGATTTGACTGATCACTTACCTGTGTTTATAATATACGACTGTAATGCTTAAAAACAACTTCATGACAATTGCTTCAAATATAGAAGGGTCAGGACTGAGGACTCTATGAATACCCTCATGAATGATTTGATGGTGTATAATTGGGATTCAGTATATAATGAAAACGATGTTGATGTAGCATATGATACATTTTTAAGAATATTTAAACTACTATATGATAAAAAAAAAAAACTGTCCAGTTAGGAGAGTAAACAATAATAATCCTTGGATATCAAAAGGTTTACAAAACCCTGTAAAAAAATAAAATAAAAAAAATACACTATATAGATATTAATATATATATAAATAATATTTATATATAATATAATATAATATATCCAAGCTAGTAAAATGTGTCCTTTTCTCCAATGACACTAACATACTGGTCACGGGAGGTGGCGCAGTGGATAGCAGCGCTGCCACCTCACAGCAAGAAGGTCGTAGGTTCGATTCCGGGGCCTGGGACCTTTCTGTGTGGAGTTTGCATCTTCTCCCCGTGTCTGCGTGGCTTCTCTCCGGGTTCTCCGGCTTCCTCCCACAGTCCAAAAACATGCATGTCAGGTCAAATGAACATTCTAAATTGTCCATAGGTGTGCATGTGAGTGCGAAGGGGGTCACCCTGCCTTCGCCCTAAGACAGCTGGGAGAGGCTCCAGCAGACCCCCAGGACTCTGAATAGGAACAAGCCGGTATAGAAGATGAATGAATGAATGAACGTTTTGATAAAAACAAGTTATCAATTAATTTAAATAAACCTAAGTTCATGATATTTGGAAATTATAATAGAAAAGATCATTTTAAAGTACAGATAGAGGGCGTTAACTTAGAGAGAGTAAATGAAATAAAGTTTCTGGGGGTCATAATTGACGACAAACTCAGTTGGAAATCCCATATTAATCATGTTGGGTCTAAATTATCTCGATGCATTGCAGTCCTGTCAAAGGCTACGTACTTTTTGAATAATAAATCACTTCTTATTTTATATAACTCTTTATTACTACCATGCCTAAACTATTGCTCTGAAATATGGGGAAATACATCCAAAAGCATGTTACAACCACTGTACATTGTGCAGAAGAGAGCAATCACAATCATCCATAAAGCACACTTTCTAGAACACACTAATCCATTATTTATTCGCTCTAAAACCCTCACATTTTCTGATTTACTTGAATATAAAACTGTCCAAGAAAAGTTTAAAGCAAACAATAATTAACAAATGTTTTCTGACAGAGATGGGGGTTATAGGCTTCGGGGTCAATTCAACTCAAAATCCGCACAACCAGAAAAAGTTTCTGTTTATCAATCATTGGTGTCAAACTATGGAACAGATTGGGCTTGGACATCAAAGAAAGCCCAAACTTAGGACTATTTAAGAGAAAATAGAAAAATATAATATTCTGTAGATACAATAATATTGTAAACTGATTAACTACCATCATTATTATTATTATTATTATTATTACTAAAATCATTACTATTATTATTATCACTATTATCATTATTATTACTGCTATTATTATGATGATGATGATGATGATTATTACAATACAAGTATATGTATGTGTGAGTAGTTAGACCTGCTAGAGTTGTTTTCTGTTATATAAACTTAATTTAGTTCATAAATTTGTATTTTTATTTGAGTCTAGGGGTAGGAATATATGAGTCCTTACTTCTTCCTACCCCCTTCGAACATGAACTTGTATTTTCACTGGTGTTTGCTTACTTATTCTTACCTTGCTGTTATATTTATATATATTCATTCATTCATTCATTCATCTTCTATACCCGCTTATTCCAATTCAGGGTCACGGGGGTCTGCTGGAGCCTATGCCAGCTGTCTTAGGGCGAAGGCAGGGCACACCCTGGACAAGTCGCCATATTTATATATATTTTTTTTTTTTATTATTTATTTTTCATTTTCCTTTGTGTATTTGGTGTTGTATCCTTTTTAATTCTCTTTCCTTTCTTACATGTTCGAAATAAATCAAATCAAATCAAATCAAATCAAACCTTCCGATTGATTTTATTTTTATTCGATTTTAGAAGTCACCGTGATTGCCACTGAAGGCCTGGGCGTGCCATAATTCTCCCAGATCAACGACTGCGCCACATTTAAAGGAGATGGAGACGGCCGAGCCGACAATTTAACTTGAGACGGATTGTGAAGCACCCAATAATCCAGAAAAAAAAAACCGGCGGTACAGGAATATTTCGAGCAACCTCCTCTTTGACGGCAGACGGTTGGAGAACCGAGCGCTGTTCCCCTACAGGCCGTTGAGGGAGGTCTTGGTGGAGCCGGTGGTCCTGCTCTGGCTGACGGAGATGTGCTTCTTCAACGCCGGGAAGCGCTTGACCAGCATCTGCCGGAAGTAGTCCTGGAACTTCCTGCCCACAAAGGTGTAGAAGAGGGGGCAGATGCAGAAGTAGAGCGAGGCCAGGTTGCGGGTGATGTGGGCGGCGTAGCCCAAGCGCTCCTGCCCCTTGCAGCTGGAGTCGCTGCCCCGCAGCAGCTCCACCATGTTGTAGGGCATCCAGCAGAGGAAGAAGAGCAGCACGATGACAAAGATCAGCCGCATGGTCTTGAACTTGCTGGCCAACCTGGAAGACATGACGGTGATGCCGATCCGCGCGTAGCAGTAGACGATGACCACCAGGGGGAAGAACAGGAAGAGGAAGATCTGCATGTAGAACATCACGTTCCGCAGGACCTCCGTGTTCAGGAAGGGTACGTCCTGGGCGTTCTCGTCGCAGTAGGTCTTGTCGTCGAAGTGGATGAAGGTGGAGTGGAGGAGCAGGGGGTTGATGCAGGCCACGCAGCTGACCAGCCACACCACCAGGCAGGAGAGGACGGCGTAGCGCCGGCTCCTCAGCCGCGAGGCGCTGAGCGAGTAGACCACGGCCAGGTGGCGGTCGAAGGTGAGCAGGGTGAGGAAGAGCACGGAGCTGTAGAGGCCCAGGTAGTAGAGGCAGCCGTAGATCTTGCACATGGCTTTGCCTAAGGGCCACTCGGAGCTCTGCAGGTAGAAGCCCTGCAGGGGGAGGCTGCTCATGAAGAGCAGGCAGGAGACCACCAGGTTGAGCAGCAGGATGTTGGTCACGGTGGTCAGCCTCTCGAACCTGAGGGCGGTGGGGGGGAGCGGACATGTTTGGCTTGATTTAGGATTGTTATATTGGTGAAAGCTTCATGGACGCCCGACAAATGCGTGAATAAAAGTGTCTGCTGGCAGGACCGTCGCCCATCGCCAGTTGGCTGCCATCCTGCACCGCCATGTTTCTAAGGAAGCCTGGTGTGGACAAGCCAGTCCACCTGACACCTTGCATTTTGTATTTCATGAGAAACCACAATGCAATGCTGTCTTACACAATCGAGCACAAAATGGGTATTTAAAGAAGAAGGAAGTTTGCTCAGTGTCCCAGAGGCCCAAACTGGCACTGACCTTGTATTGAGCACTTCCTGTTTGATCTCTCACTGATAACTTCATCAGCACGCAGTGTGTCAGGAACCTGCCGACTCTTCCATCACGGCCTCACTCTCATGTCTTCCAGTTGACATCATGCTAAATATTGTGCCGTCTATCCCAGTGCACTGCTCTGGGCATAGATTTTTATTTTTATCAGAAATATCATTCATTTAATATGAATTTATTTCAAGAGAATACGCGTCACATGACGATATTAATCCCTGCAATGATGATGTGAAAGGTGCAGGCTGCCCTGACACAGACAGGTGTCTTGTGCATGAATCAAATATCAATAGGGTAAAACAATCATGATTCAATTTTTGATATTTTATAGACTCATTTGTTTATTTACAATGGCATTTGAATGTAAATGTACCTTCAAAGGTGGCATCAATTATTGAAGTCTTTGAAGGGCAAGTTTGTCTAATTATTGATGATTACGTTTGATTACGTTTGTCCTACTTAAGACAGTTTGAATCCAGAATGATAGCCAGTTGTTCTTCAGTTGCACTGCATCACTTTAATCAGGCACTGAGGCACTTTTGACAAAATAACTCAACATAGTTTTTACAGTGTGACAGTAAAGGCCTTTGTCTTTCGTATTCTCAGTCCCACAAACCCGTCACCATAGCAACAAGTTTCCTTTTTTTTAAAAGTTCAAAAACATCATTAAAAGATAATTATATTGATATCAAAGCTGAATTTTTTTTTTTTTTTTTTTTCTAGCGAGAGTATAGCGAGAATTCATGACTTTGGACTCATCATTGAATCACAAAATAAATAGATATTCATAAGCGTTACAATGGGTGAGAAGTATGTGGATAAGAGGAATAAGAACCTGTCAGGGTTTAGACTTTGTTCTGTTGGACTTTTCAATTTAGAAAAGTTAAAGTATGATTGTGATCAGAGAAAAATACTTTTCATCCGCTCATTTCTCAGTTATGAACCATAGCAACAGGTGTTTTCCAAAGCTGACGGTGCCTCCTGATGAGGCAGCCAGCCAGCAGGTTGGCCATGAAAGCTGCTGCTGCTGCATTAAAAGCAGTCTTTTCAAAGTCCTGAAATCCTCCTCCTCATTCTGCCGTCGACTTAACTATTCCCATCTCAGGGTGTGTTTTTGTCTAGCGTGGCTTACTTGTAGATGATGACCAGGACCAGCCCGTTGCCGAGAACACTGAAGAGGAACATGAAGTAGAAGAGGAAGGCCAGCCGGGAGCCAAAGAGGTTGTCGTTGCTGGGGTCGCACGGCACGATCATCGTAAAGTTGTAGTCATAGCTGTAATACGTTGTGGTTTCCATTTTTGAGGAGTCGCAGAGAGGAAGGCAATCTGTCAGGAAACAAAGAAAAAAGAACAATTTCATTCAAATTCCTTCAACAAAGTTGATGTGGGAGCCGAAGCTCTGTCCAAACCTGGGGTCTCCTGGAGAGCTTCAAAGTCCAGCTGAAGCAGCACCTGACTGGAGGAGAGATTTCTGCGCTGCTGCTGCTGCTGCTGCTGCTGCTGCTGCTGCTGCTGCTTCACAGGGCGTAGCTGTCTGAGTCACAGCGCTCACTCCGCAGCCAACCAGCTAGCCTGTCAGTCAGCGCACCACAGCAGCGGAGGAGGAGCAGTGTGTGAGGGAAGTGTGCAGGCCGGCACCGTCACAGCTGCTTCCTGTCGTCTTCTAAGGAAAATCAAGTCATTCTAGTGCACTGACGCAAGCTCACATGGAACAGATGAGACTGTCTCATCTTCTGATGGAGGGGTGGAGCGCAGAGTGACCAGAGTGTTTGTCCAGAAGAGGGAGTGGATGGAGAGTTCAGGCCTGGCAATGTGACCAAGAGCTCCGGGTGACTCGGAGCCAGCGACACACTTGGAATGCAAACACCAGCGTGCTTGTAGTGTGCAGTGTGCAGTGTGCACAGCCAAAGAAATCCTCAGTTTGATGAGCTTGTGGTGATGAAACAGCATCTCCATGTTTATCATCATTATTATTATTATTATTATTTTATTACTATCATTAGTGATGTTGCTCCCTCCATCTAGGATCTCAGGACACCGTCTTCATTCCTGTCTAAAGGCACCTCCAGGATTTCTTTTGCAAATGTGCTGAACATCTGCAACCGGATACAGAGGAGGAATGTGCAGGTCTTTCACTGTTTCCTTTACCTGCAAAAATCAATCAATCAATGCATAAATTAAGCCCGCAGTCTTTCCTAAGAAGCATTAGTCTTGGCTGACTCCTCCGCTTGCCTTTGTGTTTCATGACCTGCGTCACTATCAGCGCTGACAATCACAATTAGTCGGAAGCATGATATTCTGCTGTAACTGGCACTCTCTGCCTGCCAGCGACACTGTTGGCCTGAGACTCCTGTTGCTGCTCCGCCCTCCTTCAAGCCTCCTCCCAGTCACACTGGCTGAGATCAGTGGAGGCAGAAAGTTGGCAACACTGTGTCTTATATAGTGTAGGTTTATTTCTTTCAGCTAAAATAAAACCAAGTCTTACAAAACACACTGCATAATACATAAACCTTTTCTCCAGCAATTATGAACCTTAAAAATAATAATTGTTTTGTTTTTTTAAAAAAGAGAGAGAGAGAGAGAGAGAGAGAGAGAGAGAGATGTTTAGGATTGAATTTTAAGTTAGGCATCAAATTCAAAAGGTTTCAAGTCTTTGGAGTTTTGGTGTGATAGAGACTCAAACCAACCAGCCACTGTGTTGAGTCTCCTTATTGCTGCTGCCGCTGCTGAATGGCTTGGTGGAATGTGTACAAGTTGTTGACAGAAGAACTGGTGCAAATGGTGCACGAGCCTGCATACGGGGAGCCATGAATAGAACTGGAATTCTTCCTTCCCCAGAAACTGGGATAGGAGCCATTTCGCCTGGAAGCAAAACACTGTGGGAAGAGGAGGTGAAGAGGAGGTGACGAGGAGTGCAAGAGGGCGGCAGCGGCTAATGCGACGCCCTCTACAGGTGATTGTTGCTAAACTCCTCCACTTGATAGCTGCTTTACGTCCATCAGTGTGCTGCTGGCTCTTCCCGCCCAGTGGTCCTCTGTGCTAACCACTTTTTGCGCGCCGCTTGTGGTTGACTGGGTGTTGTGCTGTGTGTTTGCAGCCAGAGCGAGCGCTGCAGTGAGCGCTCATGGGTGGCGACGGGATTGATTGCTACGATACGGCTGCGTTTTGCAGCGTCTCAGACCTCGCTGCTGCTGCTGCTGCCGCTGCTCAGAGCTGCATAGCAAACCTGCTTTTGACAACTGTGTGTTTGTGTTGGATTTGTGTCATGTTGTGTCTCTGCAATCCATCCAGTTTCAGAGAACGTTGCGCAATTTCACAAGAAGCGAGTGTGTTGACACCCTGTTGCATCATCAGCATGTGCTGATAAAATGTGAGATCGACCCTTTTTCTTTGCTGCCTCTTTCTTTGATGGCTATTTTGTGAATAAGCCCTAAAATTGTCTTTGCAATTTGTGCTGATCCGCACCTTACCCCAGTCTGCCTCGCTCCATTATACCGTGCCAAACACAAAACCATCCATCCTCACATAACAGCCGGCTCAATCTCTCCCATTTACGTTATTCTTTTGACGCCGCCGAGCACAATCGCTACCAACGGCGGCTCAAAATGAAAGTGAGAGACCTCAGCGTGGAGCTGCAGGTGTTTTCATGTCTTCTTAGTGCCGTCAGTCAGAGGAGTGAGAAGCTGACGGCCGAGTCACTCTTTACAATCCCCCGCCTGATTTATTGACACCACGGCCACTAATGCGGCGCCTGCGTGGAGGCTGCAGGTGAGGTAAATAAAGGCTGGTGATTGGAGATGTTTATGGTAATCCTGAGATCAGCGGCGGATGAATCTGTATCACACTGCTAGACAAGCAAACAAGTGGCAACAGTAAACACGGAGCGCCGCGTGTCGCAGCGGCGGATTAGAGAGGCGACGCCGAGGCGTGAGAGAGAAATAATGTCTTCTATACAGGACACTGCTCAAATATACACACATATATATATCTATATATACGTACATAATATAAATATATAGATGTATGTATATGTATATATATACATATATGTACAGTATACATAATCTGACACCTTGTACTTTTGCTAAATTATTCATACACTTTTTGTTGTTGTGTTTTGCTTCCTCCTTTGTGTGCTAGCCCCTGCCCCCCCAACCCCCCCACACCAAAACTGTGCTCCATCACCACCAGCAGTATCATTTGATGATGCGACGGTTTGATGGAAATAATGTCCCTGCGTGATGGAAACATCATGTGGTGCAGCCTGGACAGGCACAGCCTTCAAGCACAGCGAGGCTCCTGATTGGTTGCCCGCTCGCGTGCATCAATCACTTCTTTTTTTTTTATCACTATCTGCATTGAATGAATCATTTACTGAATAATTTATTTAGAGACACTGTTTTTTTGTTTTGTTTTTTGCAGTCACCCACAGGGAGCCTGAAGTCTTGTTTAACTTTCATGAAATGCATGATTTCTTCTTCTTTTTTTTTATTGGTCAGAATATCTTCCACCATGTTGGAGAAATTTGAAGGTTTTGGTTTTGTTGTGAGCATCACTTTTTATCTCTAAAGCATTCAGTAAACGACCTGCAATGTAAAAAGTGACTTTGATGGAAGGAGGAGGAGATGGGGGAGGAGAGGAAGGAGGAAGTGGAGGAGGAAGAGGAGGAAGAGGAGGCGGAGGAGGAGGAGGAGGAGGAGGTAGCCTGTTTTCTGGAGTGTTTCTTGTGTGTCTTGCCCAGTGAGTCCCAGTGAGTTTCTGTGTGCAGTCAGTGTGAAGCAGGTGCGCTTGCTTGGTGGCCCCTGCACGGTGACCAGGCTCCTTGCAGCTCCTCTCAGCTGGGAACTGATCCCACCAGGCCTTCTGTCTTCTGCTTCCTGTGCAGCTGTTTCTTCCAACACCCTTTGTCATGATGAGCAGTCAAACCCTGCACGCCGCCGCCGCTGCCGCCGCCACGTCCCTCAACACACCTCGGTCACACGCTTGGTCCTTTGCTGTACCGCTCCCTCTGTTGGTACGTCTGGTAGCACACGGAGGCGTCGCAGGTGCCCGTTGGCCCCGGACTGCCCCGTTTGCCGGGGTCTCCCGGGGGTCCGGGCTTCCCGGGGATCCCCTGGCTGCCCGGGTGGCCGATCCCATCGAAGCCTCGGGGTCCCTGGATCCCTGCGCCGCAGGAAAGGTCACAGGAAAAGGGCGAGAGAAAAAAATCAAAAGTAGTTTTGAATCAGAGGGAGAGAGGGGGAGAGAGGGAGAGAGGGGGAGAGAGGGAGAGAGAGAGAGAGAGAGAGAGAGAGAGAGAGAGAGGAAGCTGCAGTTCCTGACAACAAGTTGCTTGTTGCCTTAAACGTTGTGGTTTCAACCAAAAAAAAAGCCTGAAACACTCTCCAATAGTGTGTTTTGTTGTAGTTCTTGCTATGGTTCAGTGTTGTACACACCTGGCAGTCCCGGCGCTCCAGGTGCTCCCTGGGAACCTTCTCCTTTGCTGCCTCTCAGCCCCCTCGGTCCCGGCTCACCTGCGGGTGAAAGGGTTTTGTGGTGAAATCATTATTAAGCCTAATCAGGACTCCAGCTGCTCCTCCAGCTCAGCCACAGCTTCCTGTCCCCAACACGGCACCACCACCACCACCAGGGCGGCGACTCTTCCAGAGGCCGAGTCCTGAGACACGACACCTGAGTGATGGATGTTCTTCCCACGACCCCCTGGTGGCAGCGGTGCCTCTCCTTGGATCCCACCTGGGCTGTCCAGGTGTCTCACCTCCTCCTGAATGTCTGTGAAGGTTCTCAGTCATCTGGCTCCTCTTCAAGTGGAAGGGTTGAGTGCAAGTCCAGTCGCCCTGACTGAACACTTCCTCTCCTCCTCAGCTCTCCACCTACTCTCACCCCTTCCTTCCCTCCCTCCTTCCCTTCCCTCCAGTCCAGCAACTGCCAAGATCAGACGTTTCCTTTGCCACCTGGCACAGCAGGGGGTCGTGTGGGTGGAGTCAGGGTGGGTGGGGGGCGGAGTCCAGCGAAGCCTTGGTTGCGTTCAGCTCGGCGGCCGTCCTCCGCTGTTGTTAAACGGTTTTTTACAGGGCGACGGCGAACGTCAAGCATCCAATTTGTCAGCCGTTGATTTTAATGGCTGATGAAAGCGGCAGTAAATTTGGCGGCGTCCCTCGTCCTGCCACTCCCCTCTTATTTACTGTCTTGTTTTTGTCGGAGACCCACCGGCTGCCTGTCGTCCTGCTGCGGGGCTCCGGCTTCAGCGAAGCGGTGGAGCTCGTCTGAAGCCCGACGGAGTCCAGCGCCTGGAGCGGAGATCAGCAGACGCAGGCGCTCGTACTTTACCTTTCACGCCTTCAGGGCCGTGCATCCCAGGAGGCCCGGGGTAACCCGGCGCTCCGCTCCTGCCGGGGTAGCCTGGACTTCCCATGGTGCCTTTGGGTCCCGGCGCTCCCGGCTCCCCCGGGGGTCCCTTCACACCTGGACAGGGTTCACACCTGGCAGGGGGCGCCAGCGTCTGAAGCAGTGCCGGGAGATGATCTGCAGGGGGCGGAGCCAGAGGACGCTGGGTCATCTGATTGGATGGAGGACTGGAGGAGGACCGGAGGAGCTCAGATACTCACTGCGCAGAACGTCGGTGCAGAGTTTGAGGAGGTGCTGGTCGGAGGGAGACTTGCCCTGCAACACAACATCACGCCTTTCACCTTCAGCCGAGTCTGACTGCAAAGAAGATTTCACACTTTCTGTCAACGCTCTTCTTCTCACCGGTTTTCCTGGGTATCCTGGTTGTCCCGGTTGCCCCGGCAGCCCGTCCTGTCCCGGGAATCCCCGCGGACCCACGACTCCCACTTGGCCCCCGTCTCCCTTCCGCCCGTCAGTCCCCCGGGGCCCCGTCTCCCCACTCACTCCCTTCTGAAGAAGCAGGAAGCAGCAATGGAAATGTTTTCCCGGGAAAATGTGTTTATGACAGGAAGTGACAGCGAGGTTGAAATAGTTGCCCGACAAACCGAGCGGCGCCGCGAGGTTCGAGCGCTGCTGCAGCCTTCAAACTGGGCAAAGGTGACGCGTTAAACGAGTGTGAGTGCAGTCAAATGATAACAAGTTGCAAAACAATAATAATAAAATAAGTCATTAAGTCTAGAATTTTGGAAGTGGCGCGGCGTTCCGCTGCCTCGACCAACTTTCTCTTGTATCTTCACAAATTGCCATTCTGTCGACGCCACAGTCGGCGTGTCGAGCGGATGTGCACGTCTCCCCACAGGAGAGAGGGAGGGCTTTGTGATGTATATTCCAGGCCCGGGGGGCCAGACTCCCCCGGGCCTGGGGCTATTGGCTCTGCAGCCTCCTATAGAAGCCAGGCAGTTTGACGGGCTTCACACGTCGGCGCCGGGCTAAGACAGAATGGATTATATCTAATACTGCAGGGTCTAATTCGACAAACCTCTCCTTTTCTTCCCTGGGGTCCCGCTTCGCCCTGTCGGAAGGGGAGGAGGAGAAGAAGAAAGAGCGAGAGGCAGGAATTACAGGGAGGTGGGGTTGGGGAGGAGAGGGAGGAGAGGGAGGAGAGCGAGGGAGGAGGGAGAGAGGGAGGAGGAGATGGTTAGAAAGTTGTGCTTTTACGAATCAAAGGCTGAGCTGCGTCGGAGGAGCTGCTCCGGCGGCGTCTCCTGTCAGAACCTCGGGCTTACACAACATTTTAGATTGCTTATTGTAATTCCTCCTCCAAAGCCTTTTATTCCCCCCGCTGTCTCCGCCGCCGCCTCGCTGTAATGCCACCAAAAGCACATCTGTGGATCTCTGTGCGCTTAAAATAAAAACAAGCATCCAGCGGGAGGTGGCAACACCGTCTTATCTCTTATTTTTTGCCAGCTGTAAAATTAAGAACATATATCTGCGGCCGCAGTGTTTGGCTTGACACCGCTTCCTCTTTTTCCTCCCATTGTTCCGTTTTCCTGGAGAGCGGCTGCGGCCGTCTTCACGCTAGCGAGGAGGCGAGGAGAGAAACTGCTCCCCCAGGAGGACGTGTGAGGAAACAAACACTGTCCTGTGACCGCTTTGTTCAAAGAGTTGCAAAGCCAAAAGCCGCCTCGGGGAGAGGAAACACTGCCGCTTCTTTCTGCTGCCAGTTGCCTTCTTTCCCTCTGTGTGTGTGTGTGTGTGTCCTGCAGAGTGCAGGAGTGGCTTCTCTCTCTCTCTCTACCCCCCCCCCTCTCTCTCTCGCATGGCTGCCTGTCAATCTGTTGCCTCTCAGACGTGTTTTCTCGTTTGTCAGTGCAGCCTCAAATCTCTGGGGGCTGCTGCATCCATCCTCTCATCAGCACTGTGGCAAAACAACTGCTGTCACGTTGACCTCCTCCTCTGCTCTGTGTGTGTGTGTGTGTGTGTGTGTGTGTGTGTGTGTTGGACCCCCAGTGCAAAGCAAGATGTTTTTTGTTGCTGGCTGTGACATTTGTAACCTTCTCTCTCTGCTGTTACTCAGATGAAGATGCTTTGCAAAGATTTGCCAGTGCAGCAGCAAATTGTGAATAAGGTTGAAGAAACTTTATTTTTCTTCATTTGAATTAAATGTGCTAGCGTTTGAAGGTCACATCTTGCAAGCAGACTGCCTAAACAGTGAAGCTGTGAACTTCCTGTCGCTGATCAACCTTCCTGGCCGGCTCAGTTTGATCAATCATTAAAATACGGCTTTTAATTTGGCCAGTCAGTCTGTTGGTGTCTGTCCCAGTCATGCAGACAGTGCAGCTTACACACACACACACACACTGGTCTATATTGAGCGTCTCATGGTGCATCCAGTTCCAGTTTTCCTCCTCAGCAATGTGAAGTGCTGCTGGAGTGAGGAGGCTTTGGTTTCCTGGCGTGGAGTCACACACTTGAGTGCAAAGCAAATCAGGAAGTGCATCTGAAGACAAGCATGTCCTATTCATGCGAGCGGCGGCGGCGGCGGCACACTCGTGATTCACCACGGATGGATTTAGCCTTGAGAGTTTGTCACGTCACGTCCACGGTGGAGTCGCAGAATACAGAGCGCCCAGCAGCGCCGCACAAAAGCTGTCCTAAACGCTGCTGCGCCAAAGCAACATGACGAGGGTGTTGGTGTGATGGAGCGTAGGCACACACACACACACACACACACACACACACACGGAGTCATTGTGGAAAGGCGTGAAGGGGAAGCAGAGATCGATGGGTTGGAAAATCGATGCGGGCGGATCGATTCTTAAACGCTCACCATCTGCTTGTTCCATTAAAAAGACTATGAGTGTGTGTGTGTGTGTGTGTGTGTGTGTGCCCGGGTGGGGTGGGGGTGCTCTGCCGCAGAACTTGCAGTGTGTTTCTTCATGAGGGAATATCGGCATGAAGATGATCCTGATGTGTGTGTGTGTGGACTAATTTCTGTCGTACAGCCTCTGTTCTTTTTCTCCCATGAGTCTTGCAGTGCGTTGAATGTCCTCCTAAATGCTGCCACTTCAATCCTCCAAGGCTTCTTATGAGAAGATAACTCCTTGATAGAGGTGTTTTATTTTAAAAGAAGAAACAAAAGAAAGAAAGGAAGGAAGTGTGCTCATGCTCATTTCTGATAGGAGAAACACGCAGCAACACAAACTTCAGACAGAGGAGAAATACACTTTGAGAATAAATGAGCCTCTAGTATATCAGATATGTGTTGCCCTCCCTCTGCCCCGCCCCCACTGCACCCCCAGCACACTGCTACGCTGCCACCTAGTGGCGGCAGAGCGGCCCTGCACTCACCGTGGGTCCGGGGGTCCCTGGCTCTCCATCTCTGCCCTGCTCCCCCTGCAAACACACACACACACACACACACACACACCATCGTTAGCTGGACGCTGTGTTTACATACCTGCTGCTCGCCATTTTTCTGCTCTGTGTGTGTGTGTGTGCTTTGTGCTGCTGCTGCTGCGTGTCTTTGCTCTGGTGTGTGAGTGAGTCCAGAAAAGGTCATGATCACCACCAGCAGCCAATAAGAGAAGCCCAGTGGGCCAGGGGATAGGAGCTGGCTGCCGCTGACCTTTTTAACAAACCTGACTTCCTGTCCCGCCGCTGCCGCTGCTGCAGCAGCAGCAGTAACAGCAGCGGCTCCTGCGGCCCCGCCCCCTCCCTTCCCTCCTGCACCACTTTCCATGACAGCGTAATGGAACAGGGAGGCGAGGGATCAGAGCGCTCCTCACGTGCTTTGATGGCTGCGCTGTGTGACTGATGATGCGCTCGCCAAGGCAGTAAAAAGCAACAAAAAGAGAAGCGGTGTCGAGGTGTTTAATGGTGGCGGAGCAGCAGCAGCCATTCAAGGAGCCTCAGCGGATGCAAGAAGATTCTGATAAGCCTGCTGCTTTCCTCAGGGAACATTTCTAATGGGACACTGTGTGTGTGTGTGTGTGTGTGTTGCAATTAGTGTCAAAATCAATTGGCTATAGATAGATATAGAGCAGACGTGGACAAACTATGGCCCGGGGGCCATATGCGGCCCATTAAGCTTTTTTATCTGGCCCTTAATCCAAATTTGAAGAAATGATATCAACAGTTAGTCAATCAGTCAGTCAGTCTTCAGACAGCTGCATCTCCTCCATGTTTGCAGTGTTTTCAGAGTCATTTCAAGAATGGTTCTGGGTGGTTCTGGGTGGTTCTAGGTGGTACTGGATGGTTGTAAGAGCTAAACACCCAGGTGGTCCAGGGGTGGTTCTGGATGGTTGTAGGTGGTTCTAGATGGTTCTAGGTAGTTCTGGATGGTTCTAAGAGTTAAACACCCTGGTGGTCCAGGGGTGGTTCTGGATGGTTCTAGGTGGTACTGGATGGTTGTAGCTGGTTCTAGGTGGTTCTAAGAGCTAAACACCCTGGTGGTCCAGGGGTGGTTCTGGATGGTTCTAGGTGGTTCTAAGTGGTTCTAGGTGGTTCTAAGAGCTAAACACCCTGGTGGTTCTGGATGGTTCTAGGTGGTACTGGATGGTTGTAGATGGTTCTAGGTGGTTCTGGATGGTTCTAGGTGGTTCTGGATGGTTCTAGGTGGTTCCAGGTGGTTCTAAGAGTTAAACACCCTGGTGGTCCAGGGGTGGTTCTGGATGGTTCTAGGTGGTTCTAGGTGGTTCTAAGAGTTAAACACCCTGGTGGTTCTGGATGGTTCTAGGTGGTTCTGGATGGTTCTAGGTGGTACTGGATGGTTCTAAGAGTTAAACACCCTGGTGGTCCAGGGGTGGTTCTGGATGGTTCTAGGTGGTTCTAAGAGTTAAACATCCTGGTGGTTCTGGATGGTTCTAGGTGGTTCTGGATGGTTCTAGGTGGTACTGGATGGTTCTAAGAGTTAAACACCCTGGTGGTTCTGGATGGTTCTAGGTGGTTCTGGATGGTTCTAGGTGGTACTGGATGGTTCTAAGAGCTGAACACCCTGGTGGGGTTTCAAAGACACTTTGCTTTGCTTCATTTTCCATTGACATTGAAGCATCATGTCTTCATATCCCATGATAGATTAGCCACCTCCTCCTATGAGGTGGTTCACACTCCACCCATCTGCTGCTGCTCCGCTACCCCCCTCTGGCACACTGCAGAACCCACTGTGTTCCCACCAGTCTAACCCTGGTCTAAAGGATGTAGAGTTCCAGTCTATATGAGAAGCTCTGCCACTGTCGGCCACCTCCTTTACAACCCAACCAAGCTAATGGTGTTGCCGTCACGCTGCAACTCTTTCAGAAAGTGGTTTCTGTGCAGAAGGCTGGGCTGGGTGTGCGTCGTCTCGACATTGCAGAGGAACAGTGAGCAGCGGTACCCTACCTTGGATCCTTTGTGTCCCGTGTCTCCGCTCTCTCCCTGCCGACGGGGGAAAACAGCCCAACATTAGAAACTTTGTCTTGACTTTCAGCCGTGTTTGTTTGTTGTTGACGGCGCCACGCCTGGATATCAAAATGCCGTTTTTGATGCGCAGAAGCTGGAAAAAAGCGCTGCGCGCTGACTAGACGGATCCACATCAGAGGTGCGGCGGTGTGAAGGACGACCATTAAAAGTGACGGTAAACATAAATAATACAGCTGGCGGCGAGCGCTAACGCCGAGCCGCTCCGCCGCGCTACACGGAAAACGAAGTGGCGGCGTCAATCATTCATGAGGCCACACAGGATCTTCATGAACAGCCACACACAATCAGCCCCTGTGTGTGTGTGTGTGTGTGTGTGTGTGCCTCGCCGCTGACCTTGTGACCTTTGTACCCCGGCAGCCCCATGATGCCCGGCGGTCCCGGGACACCCGGATCTCCTGCTGGACCCTGAGGAAAAGACAAAAGACAACAAGTAGCTCCTGAGAATGAAAGGAAGGAAAAGTGTCGGGGAGCTTTTTCCAAACAGAAGCAAACTTCAGCACTTCCAGCTGGAGACGTGTCCCAGGTGCTGACCTGAAAAATAATAACAACCAAAAAAAACTTTGTGTTCCCAGCAATTAAACAGAGCCGGGTACAGCAAGACACTTGAAGGCTGATTGATTCCTTCATTAAGTGGTGCCGCTCACCCTTTCTTTCCCTCCTTCTTCTTGAAACCATGCTGTTTGACATTTGTATGGCTAATTGCTGAGAAACAGGGACCCACTTAAAAAAGCAAGTGGGTGTTGAACGACTGGCCGTCACTCATCAGCCGCAGCCAGACTGCAGGCCCGAGGAGCAGAGCAAGGAGCACCTGCTGGATGGGGAAGAAGAAGAAGAAGAAGAAGATGTTGATGATGATGATGATGATCGCACTTCTACTTCCTGCACTAATCCCAGTGCAGGTGAATTTTCCTGTGGCCTTGAGTCTGGTCCAGTCTGGCTGCTGGTCGGCAGCTTCTGCAAACTGCACCCATGTTGCGTTGGAATGATTGGCTGCAGCAGATCAAGCAACGGCTCATTTCATTTGGACAAGCAGGCTTTTATTATTTCAGGATAGGTGACAGAAGCACGAAGAAGGGCTTTGTACAGTTGGAGCCGCTCCTTCCTCCCGCCACACCTGCTCCTTCATCTCTTCTTCCGCAGGCCCGACGAGCGTCTGTGCTGCGCAGCCCTGGGAGCAGCAGGTAGAGGGCGCTGTTCCGTCTTCCTCTCCTTGCCGTGAGCTCGGTACTGGTCCAGCAGCTCCGTGTAGCTCCTCTGCAGCTGGCCGTGCTCCAGCACCAGCGTCCACAGCTGGTCCTGGGAGCGACTCTGGTCCAGCTTGAGGGTCTCCAGCCGCCGGGTCTCCTCGCCGATCCAGCGGTTGGTCTCCCTCAGCTGCTCCACCAGCTCCTGGCACATGCTGTCCATCTGGCCGCCCATGGTGCTCTCGCGCTGGCTGCACAGCGTCAGCTGCTCCTGCTTCTGCTCCTCCTCCTGCAGGTGACAGTCCAGGTAGTGGACCTGCTCCTGGAGGATCCTCCTCTCCTGGTCCTCGGCCGTCAGCTCGGCCGACAGCTTCCTGACCTTCTGCCGCTGCGAGGCCACGCTCACCTCCGCCGCCTGCACCTGCGTGCTCAGCGCCGCCACCTGCAGGCGCAGCGCCTCGTTGGCCTTCCTGCGGCGGCCGAAGACCACGTGGGCGGTCCAGTCCAGGGCGGCCAGGCCTACGCAAGCCGCTGCCAGCATGGTCTCGCTGTCACATCTCGTCGCCAAAGGTTCTCCACCACCACCACCAGCAGACTCAGGAGGAACAGAAACAACAAAACCAAAGAAAGCACGACAGTAATGGTCCAGGCAATCTTCTCTCTGCTCCAGCAATATTGTGCTCTTCTAGTGTGGAGGCTTGGTGAGTTATTTATGGCTTTAAAGGATTAAAGACACTTGCTGCTTTGATGACATCAAGGGGGGCGTGACGCCTGGCCACACCCCACACCCCCACAGTGGACTTTGTGTAGTCTTGATGAGGTTGGTGCAGTACGCCAGCTGAAGCTGCTGTTGTAACATTCTTCTGAGGAAGCACAGAGTGCTTGGGAGTCCTTGGGAACTGGTTTGTGGACTATTGAGCCGGTCTCTGACCTTGGACAGCGACCAGATCTTCTATTTGTTGTTCCAAGTCGTCTCTGTATATGTGAACGTGCAGATGCTTCCCTGGCGTGTTGTGCGCGCTCAGCTTTTGGAACTTGAAATATTTCTCCGTCCACTCTGGGTTGAAAGGCGACATTCATCACAGAATTTGCTCCTTTTTCTCTTTATTTTTTGTTTCTCCTGTGGTTAGAACTGCTAACGCCACCTGTCGCTCAGTGAGGGGAGCGCGACTAGACCAGCTGGAAGGTAGTTTGGTAAAAGTAGGGATTTAAAAATGAAGCAGCAGGTCAGGGGTGAAAATGAGCAGCAAAGCAACAAGTCAGGAAGAGACGGAGGCTGGTCACTGCTTTTCTGACTGCACTCACCTGTTGGCCTGGTGGCCCGGCAGAACCAGGGATGCCCGGGCCTCCACGAACCCCCTACATGAGAACACACACACACACCAAGCATTATTTGACACCAGTTGTTGTCTTCAACCTCAACCCCAGACCCAGTGAGCCGTGTTGCAGCTCTCAGGTGGACGAGGTGGTTTTTCTAGAGTGGCTGCTCTTGGCAATCATGGAGGTGCGGTGCGAGGGTTGGGGTTTGTTTCCCAACCAGGAAAACAAATGACAGCATCCAGCCACTAATCATCATCCTCTCAGCCGTTACTCCTCTCTGTCCTGCAGGGGTGTGACAGCGCTGCACGGTGAGGAGGAACAACCTCACAGGCAGGCACGTCGTTGGGGGATTTTTGGAAGAGGAGCAAAGAATTGGTGGGCACAGTTATTATTATTTTTTTAACATAATTGATGCCAAAGCAAAGTCAGGTGGTCCTCAGGTGCTTCCAGTCCTGAGTTTGCAGATATGCGCCCCGCTGACGGACGTCTGCCCTCCACACTCGTCTAAAAAAAAGTGTGCAGAATGTCTTCTAAACTCTCCAGGGAGATTTCCATCAAGGCTCTATTTTTCCTTTCAACTTAGCAAAGGAGAAAAGCTCTTGCCCGGCAAATATATATATTCCGTGGTAAAAGCCAGCGTGTCTCTGAGTACTTTAGTGCTTTTCTCTGAGCCGCTGTGAAGTAAGAAAATAGATATTGCTTTGGAATGACTGTTATTTATTTATTTATTACTGTTATTTTTTTCATTTGGTGTAATTTAGCTCTGCAGTTTGCAGGTCTGACACACGCTAGAAGAGAAAGGTCCTTTCACACACGTCTGTTCCAAATCAGGCCAAAATACCAGCCTCTCTTGTAGGAGTGGGTGGGTTCAGCAGGGGGGCATGAGAGCAGGACCAGAATAGCAGCACGGCTGAGGAGGGAGCAGCAGCCTATTAGCATCACAGCTAATTAGAACGTTGGACTGCAGACCTTGGGACCATCCCGACCAGGCTCTCCGGGCGACCCCGCGGGCCCTTGGATTCCCTGGACAGACAGGAGAGAGAGAGAGAGAGAGAGAGAGATGAAAGAGGCAAACAGGGCACTTTGAGCTGAATGGGACAGAGCGCATGACGGCTTAGTCAGGAGGCACTGAGGGGGAAATGAGATGGCACTGGTCCACACACACACACTCACACACACTCACACACACGCGCTCTGCAGATTTAGCAGCCCCAAACCGACATCCATCCATTTAAGAAAATAATGAGGTCATTGATTGTGGGGCGGAGGTGCGTGTGCTGATCAGTCTAACGAAGGTAGCGTTTGCCTGACGAGTGAGATGATGAAGATGTAGTTGGCTGGCACGCTCAGGAGGCAGGAGGGGAGCTCCCGTAGGCTTTGTTTTAAACTTTTCTTCTATTCTGTCAGTTTCACCAGCAGACTGAGGAAACGTGGCGGTGCGTCTACTGACCCTGATCTTCACCCTGCGCTGTCAATGAGTTTTGCATTCTTTATGTTGCATATATGGCTGGTTGATTCTAGAGCAAGGACAGTCTGAAGGCTTTGAACATTGAAAAGTGAAGCAAGGGTGCGTTCCAGCGTTTATCCGCTGTGTGGGAGGCTGCTTTTCACAGGTTTTAAATGGTGGTGGATGTAAATGCCTGAACATTTCCTTTTTTTTGCAATTCCTTTCATACAACTGTGTACACAGCGACGAGCACGAGGAGACACAAAGCTTTTTTCCAAGCCAAGCAAACAGGTGGCGTTCATTTGGATGAAACGGCACTTGAGCGGCTGCTTTCTTGTGGGTCAAACACATTTGACCTCTGCCTGTGTCTTCTTTCTCATTGTTGCATCGTCTGCAGTTGCGTCGCTAGAATTGCTTATCCAGCCCCTCTGAATTCTAGCTGTTTGTTTGTGTGTGTCAGACGAATCAGAGTGTGTGCAGCAGGAATGGGAAGAGGGGGATTAAGACTATGGGATGGGAGATTGCTGTTGCAGAGAGGTGACCTCCGCACGCTCTGATTTCAAACAGCAAACACAATCAATCAACTTTCATTGGTGAAGCGCTGGCGACTGCCAGAGGCGTCTCACAGCGCTTAGCAAGAAATCTGTCATCGCTTGGTTGTCTCCACTTTCTCTGCCGTCTGCTTTCACGTGCAGTACCGCTTTTTGTCCTCCAGAGAGCAGCACAGCTGCACACTTGCCGCCCATTCATCACGGCGGCAGCGTGGACGCTTGCAGCGCCCTCTGTAATCTGGTCCTTGGCCTCGGCTGTCTGGGCCTCAGTGGACTGAATGGTTCAGCATCCTTGGGCACTGAGTGTTTGTCCTCACCTGTGTTTTGGGGGTCCCAGGTGCTCCAGGTGGTCCAGGCAAACCAGCGTCTCCCTGCAAAATAATGTGAAAGATTTTTACAAAAAAACACAAAGTCCTGAGTGGAAAATCCTGAGTAAAGTCGGGTCACGCTGACGCTACCTTGGCTCCTGCTGGCCCGGCAGCACCAGGAGGTCCCTGCACTCCCTGTGGACGACAGCAGCAAGAGGCTGCGTCAATCACCTGGCCAGGAAAGGACTCTGAAACGTGCGAGTCGCCACCCACACGGAGAGGCGGCGCTCACTGATGAGCCAGAGACGAACTGAGCCGCTGACGAAAGACCAATCCGTCGCCCGCGCTTCCACGTCGGGAAAAAGTGTTTGGGAGAAGCGCTGAGCTCAGCAGCAGGCGGCAGGGCGGCGCTCCATGTAGATTTCACAGGACTCACACTATGCCTCTGCTCTTTCTAGTCGCACTTCGTATTCCGTGTGTTGATCTGAGTGATTAGAAGAATGAAAACAAGCCTCCGCTGGAGCGCTGGAGGCTCCCCGGCTCTCGGCAAACACTAATGGATGGTGCCAAGTGATCAAAGTGCTCCGGAAGCACTGAACCTGCACCCATTCCTGCACAGATACCTGTGTGTGTGTGTGTGTGTGTGTGTGTGTGTGTGTGATAAAAGTAAACTAAGTGCAATCCTGAGGCTTTAACTAAGTCTGACAGATCCTGGTAGCAGCAGCAGCAGCAGGTGTTTGACACGGTGGCTCGACTTTGATAACAACACTGCTGTTTGGGGGTTCTCTCTCTCACTTCCTGTGTAAACCTGAAAACAATCCTCAATGTCACAGTTTTTTTCAATGTCAGAGCGGCAAACAGACGACTCTTGCATCTCAGTTTTGACCATGAAAGAAGAACTGATGGGGTAGTGTGTGTGTGTGTGTGTGTGTGTGTTTACAGTTAGCACGAGTGTCCAGTGTGTCCAGTGTGTCTTGAGGAGCAGAGCCGGCCGTCTGGAAATTAGCACCGGCGGCGGCTGTGTAATTAGCACCGACTGGAAAAACAAGCTGCCAACTCTGCTGCTGCTGCTGCTGCTGCTGCTGTGTTTGCACGTGTGTGTGTGTGTGCGTGTACAGTTAATACACAGCTTTTTATGTGCCCTGTTTCCCCCAGCGATGCGCGGGTGTGTGTGCTGGTGGGATGTAGCAGTGATGTGTGTAGCGGCTGGAGAGGATGTAAAAAGCTTAATGTGTGATTTTTGTGGCGCATAAACAGGAAAAATGCAGTAAAATCTTCAGTCTCTTCATCAAGAAGCTATTTCATCGTGCCGCCTGTCAGAGGAGGAGCTTGTCTGCTCTCTCATTGGCTGAACCGGCACAATCAGGGGCGAGGGGGCTCAATCCCATTGGCCGCCTCTCCGGGGTGAAGGGACGCCTCTTCAAGGACTGCTGCTTCGCTTTGGTTTGTGTTGGTGTGACAGCCGTCACCACATGGACACGTGACTGCAGTTCTGCTGTGGTCCCGGAGACTCAGCCGTGCTTGGTGCTGGTCTTTGACTGCCCTGGTGTGCGTTATTGCGTCGCATGTTTTGAGTTTGCATGCATGATGGTGGTGAGTGGAGCTGCTGCTGCTGCTGCTGCTGCTGCTGCTGCTGCTTCTGTCTCTTCCCCTTCTGAAACAGTCACCAGCATTGAGCTGAGTTTGGCTGAGTTTACTGCTGTTGTGTGCCTGCAGACGGCAGCAGCAACATGATGGTCACACTCCTGGTCAGTCACAACAGACGCTGTGGTGTTGAACTCACCGCGGCACCTGGAGGTCCAGCAGCACCTGTCGGCCCCGTGTCTCCCTTCTCCCCCTGCAAACCACAACAGGCATCATCAGCACATCTGTCGAACCATCGGCCAACAAAATGTCTTGCATCTTTTATGAATCCCGTCTGAGCGGCCCAGACGCCACCGCTGTGGTAAAACACACAAAAAAAATGTGCAAACAAACACATTTGAAACCGCAACACAACACGCAAATAAAGTTTTAACCAGTTTCCACCGAAGGCACCAAACCAACTCACAACTTTGACTGGCATAAAATTTTAATGGCGTTTGCTGAAGAGAGAAAAAAGAAGCTGCGTGTGAACCGGTTCCAGCCGGCACCGCCGCTGCAGAGCCACGCTGGCAGCAAGCAAGGCAAGCAAACTGTAAAACAGCAGCAAGTTTGCAACCAGTGGGACCAGCGTGTCGGGACCAGCGTGTCGGGACCAGCGTGTCGGGACCAGCGTGTCGGGACCAGCGGGTTGGGACCAGCGTGTCGGGACCAGCGTGTCGGGACCAGCGGTCGGGACCAGCAGGTCGGGACCAGCGGGTCGGGACGGCTGCGTGATGAACTCTGCAGAGCCGCTGACATGTTGGCGTGACACACAGCAGGCTTCAGCTAGAGGGCGCCGAGGCCAGTAGAGCGGCTTCAAAGGTGGAATTCAGGTCAGCAGAGTGTCGCCCCACTGACCCTCCTGGCAGAGATCCAGTCATCTGGGAACGATGGGCATCAGAACCACTGGGCCTGAGTCAACTTTTTCACAATCTTCACGTCGTGAAAAAAAAAACACAGGAGCCAATCTGTCCTGGGGGCGGGGAGTAGAAATGAAAGGTGGGCAGGTTGAAGCCGAGAGGGCGGAGCGGCCGGGAAGATGGTGGCGTTTCCACAGGGTTCCACACTGCAGCTCTGCAGAACCAAGCAGAGCCGGCGGTCCAGTTCAGGGAACCCAGTCAATTAGCTCTGCGACGTGTTTGCTTTTCCTCTGAAGACACACACACACACACACACACACACACGCTGGAAAGCAGCAGACCTCATAATTACACAGGCGGGACGCCCACCGTGGCCCAATGAACCACACGATGACAATAAATCTCTGCATGTCTAGCAGAAGAGAAAGAAGACAAACGAGCCGAACATCAGCATCAGCAGTCATCCAGCACCACGCAGGGTTCAAGACGCCACAGCCAGACGACGCTCATCCTAAATAAACTCTGGCCAGAGGAAGGGCTTGGGGATGGGGGTGGGGGTGGGGGATGGAGGGATGGAGGAGGGGGATGGGGGATGGAGGATGGAGGGATGGGGGGATGCGGGGATGGAGGGAGGGGGATGGAGAGGTTGTGGGGATGGAGGGATGGGGATGGGGGGTGGAGGGATGGAGGGATGAGAGGATGGAGGAGGGGGATGGAGGGATGGGGGATGGGGGCGTGGGGGGATGGAGGGATGGAGGGAGGGGATGGGGGATGGAGGATGGAGGGATGTGGGGATGGGGGATGGGGGGATGGGGATGGAGGTTGTGGGGATGGGGGATGGGGGATGGGGGTGTGGGGATGGAGGGATGAGAGGATGGGGGATGGGGGGATGAGGGGCATAGACAGACGAGTGCAGCGGTGTTGTTTGAAATGCCTGGGCCGATCCTGCACAGCGGAGGAGGGAATAATAGAGCGACAATACAGAGAGAGTCACTTAGTTTGAAGAGGAGCAAGAGAAACACATCTGACCCTTGGTGGCAGGAGAGGCGTTTTAGGAAGAGCTTCCACAGATGGGAGTGCCGCCCCCTTCAGAACAGACAGAACAGACAGAACAGACGGACAGACTGAGGACTTTTCTCTTGGAAACAGACGACAAACTATTTAATATTACTATAAAGAGAATGAACTGGTTTTGCCAGGCTGCTCCACAGGAGTCTAGGATGGAAAGTGGAGATCTCACAACTAGGTAGAGCATTTGACCTTTGACCCGATCCTCTCCCTGATGCCAGGTGGGACGGGCCAAACGATGGGAGTTCAGTGTTGGTGCAGGCCCGTCGCGCTGCTCCTGTTACTAAGACCAATTTCAAAGCCATGAAGCCGTTGTTAGTGCGTTGACTGCTCTCACTGGCCCTACAGCAGGCCTGGGCTGTGGGTCTGCAGGGGTGAGGGTCACTGCGTGAGAACAGACGCGCCTCATTGGCCCCCCCAGTCAGCAGCTCCGTGAGTAGAAGCGCGGCTCTAATGTGGCAGTGTAATCAGTGCCATTAATCACCTCATTAAGTGGCCTAATGTGCGATGTTACGGCTGTTAGAGAGCAGCATTTATTGTTCTGCTCTTTCTGCTCTTTGGCAGCTGCTGCAGGTTGTTTCTCCTCCAGGTGTCGGCATTTATTCACTCCTCGTAAGACATCTGCAGAACACTGTTTACACACTTCTCAACACAGTGTTTTATTTGTAGTTTTACTGTAAACCTGCTTCCCAAACAAAAAATGATACAGAAAGTGCCTGAGTCACTAAAAGACCAATTGCAGTGTTGTTTGGAAGGAGTCTATAAATCACATTACATTTAAATTGCAATAATGTTTTGTCAGTGACAGAATATTGAAGATGATGTATTCCTGCAGCTGTCCAATTTCCAACCATTCTTTTCAGTGCGCCCACAGTGAAGGCGCAGTTTATTAGTCTGCATTCCAGATTGGGGGGCTCCACCTCACCCTGGTGGCCACCGGGGGAGTTCTGTGCATCTGCACTTGTGGTGGGCAACTAATGACACGGAGCTGCCGCAGCCGGCAGGATGGAGCGGCAGTGGCGTTCAGCGAGGCCTCTGAACTGGCTGCTAAATTACAAGCACGCAGGGTTAAAAATAAAGCGCGGTGGAGCCCCGCCGCTCCCTCCAATCCCACCTATGTTTTCTTTAGGCGGCCCCTCTTCAGCACCTTGTTGGGTTTGACGAGGCCCCTCCAGCTCTTCCAATTTGTCAAATCTTTACAGCTTCCAGCTTTTGAAACATAAATCTGTCCAAACAGGTAAAAGTTGCACCATCGCTAATGACAGGGCAGGAGGGGCGCGCAAACCTCACACAGCTGTGACTCCCCCAGCCGGAATTTTTGGGTGGAGGAAAGCCTGATAATAAGAGAGCCTCCACCTGCGCTGCCCACAAAAGCGGTTGATTTTAATTCCCAACACTTGTGAGATGTGGAGTGTGGAGCCGGCGGAGAGGCTTTCACCCTGCCCAGAGAAGAAGCGGCTGATTTGTCCTTTAATGTTAAACGCGTACGTGCGTGTCGTGAGTGATGGAAGAGGCTGCTGAGGGGCGGAGCCTGGCAGTGGACGGCTGACTGCAGGCCTCATTAACAGCCAATGGGGCCGTCACGGATGGACGGACACAAATTGTTTACGGTCGAGGGAGGATGTTTGCGACCACACTGGGAGCCCGCTTGTTGCTGCACGCATCGCATCTGGAATTCTTGTGTGTGTGTGTGTGTGTGTGTGTGTGTGTGTGTGTGTGTGTGTGTAGTGCAGTGCAGCCACTGATTCCCCAGTTATCTCATGTTCCATCAGTTTTGCACGATGCGTCGACACGCTGCAGCGAAGGACGCTCAGTCTTCCATCAGACGTGCCCTCGCCACCGTCCACGTAGCTTCAGCCTCTCGTGCGTAAGTGGCCCCGAAAGCCAGCGGCGCCATGGCTGCAGAATGCAAACACCTCCTCACCTCATTAGCAATGCCCTCCCCTTCCCAGGGAAACTATATGCTGGCGGTGCTGCAGCTGTTCTATACCTCCACCAGCTTGTTGGGGTTGTTGCGGCAGATGGTGGCGCTGGACGGCTTTCCAGGAATTCACACTCGGATGCAGGGAGATGTGCGCGCTGCAGCGTTGTGATCAGAACTGCAGAGGAGTTCTTCTTTGAAAGGAGAACAAAGAACGGCGCTGTCTTGAAAAACACCACTTTACCCTTTAACAGGAGTTCTTGCCAAAACAAAAGTCAACTTCGTAATTTTCAAATGCACTTGAAGAGAGACGGCACCGGTCTCCTCAAGTCCTCGGGCCGCAGCTGAACCCCAGTCGTGTTTCTGCTCACAATCAGCATATTTATGAGTCTCCAAAATAAATCAACTTGTCAGGCCAGAAAACAAATAAAGCAGGTAAATCTAAAACATCCCGGGGAAATCTAATTCACAGCAAACACAGAATCTTGGTGAGCCAGAATAAAAACCTCGATATCATCTCAGCGTCTCGCCGACCAAACGGAAACAACAATTTTGTTAAAAACCAGGTTTTTGAAAAGAAGCTGGCAGAGAAGGAGCTTTTCTGTTTTTTTTAAAGGAGGTGCTTGACACGCAGCATTACATGTGACAAACAAATTAGCCTGGACAGTAAAAGGTTGGTGTGTGTCGCTGCTTGGAAGGCTTTCCAGTTAGTGGTTAAGATGCTCAGTGTTCCCTGAAGTTGCAGGAAGGAATTCCGAGCGGTGGCCTCGGGTGCACACTCACTGCTCACAGGAATGTGCGACAAGGTGAAGCCAGATGGGGATTTTTTTTTTTGATTTGATTTTTTTTTTTCAATTTGGTTCAGGGATCAGTCAGCAAAATTTGACAGCGTGGAAGTCAGTTCACCACCAGATTCAGTCAAGAGATGAAAGTAACGTCTGTTTTGCTGCAAAGTTTGCAGAGTTTCTCCCCCCCAATAGAAAATACTTTACATTTGTCATCACAAGGTGTTTGGTGCCTGCAGGTGCAAACTCTCTCCAGAGCTCTCATCACACACACACAGACACACACAGACACACACACACAGCGCTACAACAGATGACTGAGACAGAGGTGCAGCAGCGGCTCTGATGTGTTGCACCCTGACACTTCCTGCCTGAGCTCTGAGCTACAGGCTACAGTCTTCCCTCAGCAACACACACATCCACAACTGCTGCTGCCCATCACAACCCGCCAGCACCACCGCCGCCACCACCACCGCCCTCCTCCACCACTTTGGCGTGGACGACTTCCAGATTCTGGGCCTGGGAAAGGCATGGTGTTATGATAACAGGAAGGGTCCTAAATGGCTGCGCAGAGCAAAAAAGACTTCAGAAGCGGGGAGTAAAAATAGCCGGTGGGCGTGGCTTTAAATACCTGCAGATGTGAGCACGGCGCTTCAGTCAGCGACTGGCTGGGACCGAGCGAAGGTCCCGACGCGGCCGACAGTGTAAACGCTGGGCAGAGTTTCCGCTCCTGCTCCAGGAAACTGTACTTGCATTGACTTTGGAGTTAAACTAGGAACGCTAATGCTCCCAAATTAACCCATTTCAGATCTTGGTGTGTCAGTGTGGGTGATTAATGCCACAGGAAACTGTGTAGGTCGATGAAAGCAGAATATTTAGCCCTTTGTTTGCAGTGAAAACACTTTTTCAGTTTTAGCCTCCTGTTAGAAGGGCTTTGCTGGACCTGCAAAAACACAGCAGTCTGAGAGGGCGGAGCCACTGTCTGCCTAGGGGTGTATGTGAGAATGGCACCGACCTTCACTCCGATTGGTCCAGCCGGTCCACCGCTGCCTGGTACTCCCGGGTCCCCCTGTCATGAGAAGAAAGCCCTCAGTGAAGCACAGTGAGGCGACAGCAGCCAAACTCAACAGTTTAGTGTGATGGTCTGGCGTTCTGGAGCCGAGGCCTCTGCACCGCAGCTAGCGGTCAACATCGTCATTGTGCTGTGTGCAGTTGGAAGCGCTGGCCTTTGGTGCAGCCGCCAAGTCTTCTGTTTTCCTCCACTGACACTTTGAATTGAAGCTTCTTCTGTTCTGTCACTGCCAGTGAAGCCACTTTAGTTTCATGTGGATGTTAAAGAGAACGTGATCTTACCATCGGCCCGGCTTCTCCCGGAGACCCTGGCTGACCTTTTTCACCAGCTAGACCCTGCATCATAGACATTGAGGGGGTTTTAATGTATATATATATATATATATATATATATATATATTTAAAATGAATAAATGAAATGGTCATCAGGCTCCACTAGATGGAGCCAAATCATCCCTGTCCAGTGAGCTGAGGGCACCATGTCAACTGTTGATTCCCACTCTGCGGACCCACAACTAACTACACAACATGCTTTCAGTCGGATTCTTCAGTCACCCCCAAATGTTAAAGGTCTATAGTACAGAGAGACACTGAGTAGAATGCAATTAAAGGCAAAAATGATACTGGAACAAAGATCACGAGTCCACCTTCTGTCCTGGTGGTCCTGGTTCACCCGCTGTCCCTGGTTGCCCTCGGTCTCCCTGGTCATACCAGAGGAACAGTGTTCCATCAGTGACAGTGGCAGAAGATCAGAACTGCTGCGAAAACGTCTGCAGACACTCACCACGATCCCCTTTTGTCCTGGCTGTCCTCTCACTCCCGCTGGTCCAGGTTCACCCTTGGCAGCAGAGAAAAGACAAGTCACAAACTCATCTAAACATCCATTTTTTTTAAATGATTGATTATTGGAAAGATAATTTTCCTCCTGCCTTTCTCCCCGGGGATCCAGCCGCTCCTGGTTCACCCGCTCTGCCGGCTTTACCCTGAGAGAGGGCGAGAGTGCTTTCAGGGTCCCACAGATGAGCAAACAAAGACAGTCGCTGAAGGTTGAAGAAGAATCTCTGCACTTACAGGCTTCCCATCAGGTCCAGGAGGCCCCGCCCTCCCCTTCTCCCCTCGGAAACCCTGCAGCGCAACAGGCATCACGCATCAGGCCGTGACAAGCCGTGTGTGTGTGTGTGTGTGTGTGTGTGCGCGTGTGTTCGTCACCATTGGTCCTGGCAGTCCACGCTGGCCCGGTGGTCCCACCACACAGTTGCCAGTGCACTCGTCCTCCGTGGCCACTCGATCTGGGGGACACTGAGGAATCACCACGCAAACAGAGGAGTGAAACACTGGGAGCACTTACTCCTCCTGGCCAGCAGGGGTCGCACATGCACCTACCCTCTCATCGTGCTGTGAGGAGACAAGGGGAAGAGAAAAATAATGAATGCATTTTGTCTCTGCAGTGTGTGTGTGTGTGTGTGTGTGTGTGTGCAGAGTGCGAGTCTCACCACGGAGTAGATCTCACACGCCGTCTCTCTCTCGCTCTGATGAGGGTCGCAGTAGAGACGCAGCTTCTGAAGCTCCACCTGAACGGTTGTTGGAACGACAGGACAGACAAACGGAGGGCGGGGACAATACTTAGTGTCAGCAGCCATTGAAGGAGGGATGAAACGGAGGTCGCTGTGCTTGATGTTCTCCAGTTCACCGGCACGCTGCTGTCGGATCGGACTCTCTTGGCCAGCTGCGTCTTCCCGTTGATGTAAATGGGTTGTGCCGGTTCCAGCGGCACCTGGCGGATCTCCCGATCGTCCAGGAAGCCGGTGACCATCAGCGGCCTCACCAGGAGCTTGAGCTGGTGCCACTTCCCGTCGTACAGCGCCTGACAGAGCGCACAAAGTAGGAAAAAATGTTTTTCTTGAAAGTACGCACTGACTTGTCTGCTACTGCAAAGCCAGAGCCAAGTCAGATGTGACATGTATTAACTTGTTAAGTTGTCCAGTGGTTTTTGGGCACTTTGATGTATGAATGCAAGTGTTTTTCAGCCCATCAAAATTTTGCACATTTTTGCATTTTAAGTAACGCAAAAACGGTCCTGAGCGACGAGGATTAAAGAGCGAGAATTTTCGTTTTCCACTTGGGGCGCTTTTTTTGAGCAGATGTCAAAGCAAACACGTGGGAGACAGAGCCGTTATTGTGCTGTCGGGAACGCAGCAAATCGCAGGCGTTTACCTCGTCCCGCAGTAACTCAAATCAAACGGCTGCGAAGGCAAATTGAAGATAATTACTGCGGCGCCGTCCAACACTTGGACCCTGAAGTCCAGGAGGTGTGCGATGGCAGGAAGTGGTGGGCCAGCAAAATGAAGCATCCAACTGGACGTGCTGCCATGGAAACTGAAGCATGCTGTCAGCACTCTGAGCTACTGTGTTTCCACTAGGGGATGCTGTTGAGGTCAATGCTCTCTGAGACTCCAGCAGACGCAGCGGTCTGGAGAAACATCGACGGTGAAAAACAACCAGCAAACACCCGTCTTCCTTCTGCGAGTGAAACAGGAAGCTGCTGCTCAACGCTGCTCTCAGAAAAGCCCCGAACCTGAAAGCCGCTCTTAAAGACGGCGCTCTGCTCCTTGACTGCCACGCCGGTGGTGGCCAAGGCCACAGTCTTGTCCTTCCCGTTGAGGGTCACAGCGGCCTGGATCTTCTTGTCCATGGACAGCACCCTCCACAGGTCAAAGGTCAGCTTACTGGAAGGCCCTTTCAGTCTCAGCGTAGCTACAAACACGTACGAGGGAGGCAGGCCTTCTGGGAAAATGTCCCTGTGAAAGGGAAGATCGACAGTAAGAGTTTTAACATAGATCAATACATTGGTCAGAGGTGGTGAGAAAATCCATCAGGTGAGCCTCCACCTGGTGTTCTCGGTGATGTCGGTGGAGGCGGTCAGAGCGTAGGCGGCCTCGGACACCAGAGAACCGGAGATCTTCTGGGCTTTGGTCTGAACCTTCATGCCCACCATCAGCTCGAAGCCCTTCTCATCGCGGGAGGCCACCGGGATGCGTGTGGGACACACCGACTCTGGACAGAGACAGGGTTCCCCTCACTCATCATTTAGTCACAACCGCAATGACATGAGAAGAGAAGGATCAGCCAGAAGACGGCGGGCGAAACTGGATTCTCGTCGTCTACCTTCACAGAGCTTCTGCTCCATGGAGTCCCGTATGCGGTGGATGGTGGTGTAGTCCTGGGCGTACAGGACGTAGGTGGACGAGGGCCTGTTGGCGATGGACACCAGCTCCGAGGTGGTGATCTCGTTGCCCACGCCCACGGCAAACACCGTGACGCCCTGAGCTCGCGCCTCCACGCTGGCGTCCACCTGACGGTGCAGAGAGAGGGAGAGGAAACAACAATGCCACGCGTCTCCTTGGAAGGGCTTCTCCTCAAACATCTGTCACGCCAACGCGACCTGCAGCAGCTCTCCCGCCACGCGTCCGCTGCAGCTCACCGCTCCACAGCTGACATTTACCACATCGTCCTGCGATTTGCCGTCCGTCACCACCACGGCGATGCGGTTCTTGACCTGGCCGCCCCTCTGCGACGAGGGGAAGACGTGGTCCACGGCGAACTTGATGGCCCTGCCCGTCTGCCATACAGGATGACAAGTCAGCAGTCACGAGTCAGCACGTTGTTCTCTCAAAACGCGGCCCACACTGGGGAAGACTGCAGGAACTCGCCTGGGTGTTGCCGCCCATGTACTTGACGCTGCGGATGGCCTGCAGGAGCTCCGACACGCTCTGGTGTTTCCCCAGAGCGATCTCCAGCCGGGGGGTGTCGCTGTACTGGACCACGCCCACCTGCAGGAGGAGGAGGAGGGGTTGCAAACACGCTGTGAGGCAGAGTTAGCTGCAGCTTGCACTGTGGCCCTAATGCATCTTCAAGGATAGTCAGCCGTTGTGGTGCACGGGTCAGGACTTCTGTCTCAGCCGCCCCTCATCAATGATCACCACCCACCTCAGCCACAACCCACTGTCACCTAATAGACCAACATGCCTTAAAAATCCATCATAAAGGTGGCTGTAAACAGCCTTCACTTCCACGTGACAAGTGAAGAAACAACAACAACACAACACAATAACATCATGCAGTGACCACATTAACCCTGTAGAGTCTCTCTGTGGGCAAAGCACGGAGAATCAAGCAGCCTAAAATAATAACTATTATATCTTTCTCCTCTCTGTTTGTTGTTGTGGCGCCGCCCTGGTGGTGACTGTGTGTCTGCATCAGGACGCACGCAGGTTACAGAACATATAGCATTTACCTAATGCATCAACATTAGATCACTTAGCCCATTTTCTAATTGAATTGAGTATACAGTATATCCACATGAACGGATTTATTTTCAATCTGTCAAAAATAAATATTTGATCACATTTGTAAAAATCCCATGATGCAGTACTGCAGCCGCCCCGCCAATGAAGTGAAAATGTCTGCAGGTCACAGGTGTGCCCATGCAGGATGGCGCCCTCCTCTGGTCACCTGCGTGTAGTGGGAGCTGATGTCGAACTGGCTGGTGATGTTGATGAGCCACTGCTTGGCCGTGTCGAAGTCGGAGAAGCCCACGCTCCACGAGCCGTCCACGATGTACACCAGGTCGTTGACCGCCGTGCTGCAGCCTGCACACACACACACACACACACACACACACGCGCAAGGATGGACCTAGTTTCTAACCTGAGTGAGACTGGCTGGCTGGCCTCCTCGCTGCCTACCTGCCCGGACGTCCTCCTCCTCCTCCTCCTCCTCCTCTTGCTCCTCCCCTGCGGCCTCCAGCGAGGTCACTAGCAGCAGCAGCAGCAGCAGCAGCGCTGCTCTCCACACGGACCACAGCGTCATGGTGTCACAGTCTGAGGACCAGACCAGGGCCAGTGTCAGTCTGCACTGATCAGGAATAAGTTTCAGTAACAACTCTTCCCGTCGGCTCCTCTGGTGATGCAACCTCTTCTTTCTCCCCTCATTATTTCTTTTGCACCTGCATTTTGTCGCCATATAAACAAACATCTCCAGCCTCCCGCTCCTCCTCCTCCCCCTCCAGCTTGGCCCGGCCAAATTCCACTCTGAGTCTTTGACGACTGGCCGGGCCACATGTACTCTGGTCTTGTCCCTGCATCCCAAGTCTGCAGCTCAAACATGGTTCCTCCCACCGCAAAGGCAGGGCCGCAGAAAATAACAGCGTCAGCCCCTGCCAGGCTGCGATGGGAAAACAGAAATATAAAGAGGGCTTTAACGACAGAGGGGGAGGATCAGACGGCTGCAAGGGAGAACACCAGAGACCACAACTCTGTCCCCTCCCAGCTCCCGTAACTCTCTCTCCTTCCCCCTCCCTCCCTCCCTCCCCCCTTCACAGCATGTTCTCGCACTGCCACTGGTCCACTTGTCACTGGTTTGAGCTCAGTGACGTTGACGGGATTTTCAATTCAAAACATCCACACCGTGGACTGTCTGTAGGTTGAAGTTGAACTTTTCTTCATGAAATCCCCAAGGGATGCTCCACTGCAATTCCAGATTGGAAGCTAATAATGATATGAAGATGGTGCCAATAATGGGCCTTTAAAATGTTGATTAGCTTTATCTCCCCCTGATATTATAGTCACATTAAAATAAAATATATGTTTCTTTACTGTCACACATATACATATATATATATATATACATTAATAGTATATGTGTCCAGGCCGTACAGAGAGCGTCTCTGAGATGTCATTCCCGCTGGGGGTTGGGGGGCGTTCCAAACAGTTGAGCGTTTCTAAAAACTGTACTGCGGCAGTCCTCCACACCTCTTTTCCCGACGGCCTCCCCCCTTTTTCATGACATCAACACACACTGGTGCGGGTCGGCGGCCGGTGAACCTGAATTCCTCCAGAGCTCCATCTGCATTTGTCCCAGCACAAGTGCAGGGGCAGAGGCCACATCAAGCGGCTCCGCTGGCCTCGGCCTGCCGCCCCATTCCTCGCGCACAGACGTCGGGATTGTTCAGCAGGCCGCTGCCGTGTGCAGGCCCGCCGCTGCTATTTTTATTCCCAGCCACCGGTGGCTAATGATATTATTTGGCCAATGGTGTGAATTTAGATTGCAGGATTTGGTTGGATTTTATGAAGTCAATGCGGGATTCAGCCTTCAGAGAGTCAGGAGAATTTTCTCTATGTTATTTTTTCATTCTTGGCCAAAATTCATGGAGCGTGCACAACTGTTTGTCATAGCTCTTCAGGAAAAGAAAATCTTATTTAGCCCACTGTTTGCAACCTGCTCCCTCATTTGACTTCCTGGTCAAACTGATGCTTTGCCCTCCACGTGTTCAGAAGGACACAAATACAAGAAAACTAACTTGGAAGAGCTATCAGTGTGTCATCCGTGCCAACTGTGACATCAGAAAGGGTCAGACGCTGAATGTCTCCAGAACTGAAGCAGTCCAAATAGTAAAGTAAAGTTTTTTCCCAGATTAAAGGAACAGGAAATGGCAACTGGACAGATATTTCCAACAGAGCACAGACAGCTTGGAGAGACTGAATGCACTTTGAGTTTGGCCCCCACGGTGTTTTATCCAATACATGCAAACACATAGCAATCCTACAAAAAAACACCAGACTTCAAAACCACTGAAGAAAGAACAGAATATAATAGAGTTTGCTTTGAAAAACATGACAGACACAGCAGCCGGCCCTTTTTGTTGTTTTTGTTGTGTGTGTGTGTGTGTGTGTGTGTGTGAGAGAGAGAGAGAGAGAGGGAGAGAGAGAGCATGGCATTTACTTGCACAAATAAATTTCATTCAAACTGAAAATAACTCCCGAGCCTGTGCAGCTGTCAGGGCTCCCACTTGCAGTAAATTGACGACTAGGACTGCAGCACTATACTTTTCTGACATTCAGCAATAAAAATCTCTTCTTATGACCAAGCAACGCATCCTCCAGAAAAACCAAGACCACAACCAAAAACCCCTCCGCCGTCGCCCCGACCGTCCTGGGAGCCCTCTCCACAGTCGGCCGGACCCCAACCCAGGGGATGATCTTCAGGGAAGAGGCTGAGAGGAGCGGCGAGGAAGAGGAGTGTGTTCCCCTGAGACGCAGGGCCTCGCTGACCCGTAATCACAGAGGTGCATGTCAGCATGAGCGCAGCTCCAGCTGTATTTTTAGCTTTTCTTCCCACTGTCCTCATGGTTTGTCTCTTGCGGGCAAACAGACCTCATTCCACACTGGTGTCACCCACATTCCTCAAAACCGGCGAAGACACCTTGGAGCCGAAGAGTCGGCCGTCGCTTTGCAAATTTCTCCCCGTTTCTGTAGCGCTTTGCTGGGCTTTGATCGGCGAGGTGGGACTTACCTCGCTAGCTCAGCTCTCAGGTGTCCCAGCGCAGTCAGCCTGAGAAATCCCTCCTCATAGCTGCCGCGTGCTGGGGGAGAAGCGCTGCTGGCAGGAGACCCTGGCCTTGCTCCTCCAGGCTGATGGAAGTGGTCCTTCAGCAGCGAGGCGGTGAAGACTGACTCTCCGGGTGACAGCCCCGCCCTCCCTCTGCCTGGCAGGGGAGAGAGTGAGTGGGAGTGGCAGGGAGTGAGAGACGGTGGTGAGTGCAGCGGGGTGACACCACCACAGAGCACAGGAACACACTGGTGTTTTTATTTTCTTTAAATTCTTGAATTCTACCCATTTTCAGATGACTTTTTCATCCCAGGATGCCCATGCGGCACATTTGCACCATATTTAGCCTCATTGTCAAGTGAATCTTGGCACGTTCAGCTTGCGCCCAACTTGAAATGGCCTGGTCAGCCTGAAATATGCACGGGAACAACTCCTTTCCTCTCTCCAGTGTTTATTGCTTGCTAAAGAAGGAATGTCAGGTTGTAAACCTTCAAATGGAAACAAAAATGTACAGTCAACATAATAAATGTTTAGGATGAACCTTCAACAGTTACTTCAACATGAAAGAAATGTTTAGCAGCAGCACTTGAAACAAGACTAAAAACGGGGGGGGGGTCAAATAATCCAAGCAGGACACTCATTAATGCTCTCGATATAATTAGCTACAATTTTCATCATTTCATCTTAATAATAAATCTTGTAACACAGAAACATAAACATTTTCAATATCAGTCAGTGTAAGCACTTCATGTTCATACCAGCAGCTGAACAGTGTCCTCCTCTGCTGCCTGCTGCAGTCACACTGAGCTGCAGAGTGACGCTGCAGCCAGGTGCCGTCACTCAGGTAATCTGCTGCAGGGAGGAAGGGAGCTCTCTCTAGCGCAGTGCTCCACTCAGCCTTCAGGGGGCGACATTTCTTTGGGCTGCCAGACATGTTTTGAGGCCTTTGGCTTTGGAGCTGACACTCATTAATGCTCACACACACGCAGGGTCATAGCTTCATCAGCGCCTGTGAGGAGTCACTAACCTGGAAGATCCATCAGTCAGTCCCCTTTGTGACATCACAACTCACATTATTGTTTTTTGACAGGCAGCATGGCACCAGTATAGTTGACACAGCGCCCTCTACTGGCTTGATAGGAGGGTACGTACAAAAAAACCCTCTCACTCTCTCGAGGAGCACGGTCTGTTGCTGTAGCATAAACTGAACTGTCTCTGCGGTATTACAGCCAAAAGCTAATTACAAGTCAGAGACATGAAACATCTGTTGCACAGGTTGGAGCCCTGAGGCCCATGCGTATTCATTTCCCCTCTGACAAAGAAAGGACTACTTTATAGTTCATGTATAACACTAAATATAACATGTCTTCTATTATCCCAGCCCATCTAATAAATGAATAGTTTACTTACTTACTTACTTACTTACTGATTTATACACTCAGAAAAGTCACATTGCTGTAAATTCATTTTTTATATATACAGCTACTACCCAGAAAATGAGAATATCCTGAAAAGGTTGCTGTATTTATGCAATTCAACTGAAAAGGTGAATTTGACATATTACATAAACGAATAATGTGCAAATCAATATATTTCTAGTTTTTATTTCTTTGGATTTTGCTGATCAGGTCTTGCAGCTTAAAAAAAAAACAAAACTCAAATTTTACAATAATTTTCTGAATTTGTGGGTTTGTAGTTTTAATAAGCTGAAAATCTTAATCAGCAAAGTGACAACAAGGAGCTGCTTGAGATGTCAATTTGCGTGTAATGGCTCAATAAAATGTTTTGGCTTCATCTTTTACTTGATATTCTAATTGTTCGGGTAGTACCTGTAGTTCTCCGTTTTGTCCCACAGAGGGCAGTATTTGTCTGATTGAAAAAAGGAGAGAAGGACTCGAACTCCATCCGATCCCATCCAGCATCGCGTCCTTGTGTTGTTCCGCTGACGTGTCGCCAGGTGGCAGCAGCGTGTCGAGTGTGAGTTGCTCCCCCTGTGGGAACAGCAGGGGAAGAAGAATGTTGAGTCGGAGTGGAGCTTCACAGCGGTCTCCGTGTCAGACGGTTAGCTAACAGTGAAAATATTGTTGTAAAACCAGAGCCCTCGCCATTTTAGAACATTTTAAAGGGGTTTATGCCCACAGCGATGTGTAGTTTATCGATATTTCTACTTTAGAGCCTCTCTCGCCGCGCTGAGAATGCTGAAAATGAAGCTACCGCTGCGAACGGTTGAGGAAGGAGGCGACGAGACGGCGGAGGACGACTCCTCGGATCGGCCGGAGCACCGCCGCCGCTGTCCCGGGGCTGCTCCGCCCTTCTCGGGGTCGGACGGGCTGGACGAGTCGCCCAGGCCGTACATGCATCCGACCCAGATGAACAAGGAGGCCGTGTTCGAGTGGTTCGGCCTCTTCCTGAACCCGGCTAAGCGGATCGAGTTCATGTGCGGGCTGTTACATATGTGCCAACCTCTGGAGCTCCGCTTCCTGGGCTCCTACCTGGAGGACATCGCTCGGAGGGATTACCAAGTTCTGAGGGACTTCGAGTTAAGGGCAAACAGCCCCAGCGACTTGGGATTGTTGACGGATGTGATCCACCCGGTGGTCATGTCCAAACTCCTGGTCTACCTGTCCCTCCTCGGCTCTGACAGCAGGGAATGTGCCGGGATCCTCTTTCGGATCCTGAGCCACGTTGACCCGGCGTTGTTCTACAAGAACTACGAGTTCTCCCTTCCTCCGTACAGGGACGCGCAGCAGCAGCAGCAGCAGCAGCAGCAGCAGCAGCAGCAGCAGCAGCATCCACCGCCGGAGCAGCAGGGCTGCGGTGAGCCGGCGGCGGGGGCCCTGGAGCAGCTGGCGCTGCTGTTCACCATGGCCTCCCTGCACCCAGCCTTCCACTTCCACCAGCGGGAGAAGCTCCGGGGACAGCTGGACAAGATGGAGCTGGCCATGGAGGAGGAGAGGCGCCAGAGCCAGGCGAGGATCAACGCCCAAGCCCCGGTACTGAGCTGCCGCCGCACTGGCTTAGCTTCACACCGGTTCACACCTCAGTCATTAATCCCACACTGAATAGCCAGTCGTCCAAACAATATGAATCACCATTGCTGGACAATGTGTGGCTGTTAGTCGACCAGCGTCTCGTGGTGTTTTCCTCTCTTTCAAGCTGAGGCCAGTGGGCTGCTAAGGCTAACTGAGATGCTACCTAGCATGGGCACAGGCTGATTTTTAGGGAATTTGCACCGACTTCCTTTTTGTAAAGATACAAATTAGTCACGCAGCCTGTTTGAGTGACTGGTATATTCGCGTGTACACGAGGATTAAATGTTGTGTGTATAGGCCGTGAATAACACTTGTTACGCTTGTGTTATTGGCTGAGGTTGACGTGACGATGGCTTGTGTTTACTCCTGTGTGACACACGTAGTGTTGATTTACCAGATGCACACAGGTTCAGTTGTTGCCGTGCAGCCCACTCTGCTGTCACCCTTCAACATTTACCTTGCATTGATGTTTGAACGGGAATCAAAGTGTGACTCTTACTAATGGGCTCTGGCGGTTTCGTTTCGTTGAAATCAGGCCAGACTATGTGCACGCATCAGAAATTGACCCTGAGTCAGTGGGTCTCATGATCTTGAGTCTGTTGAACAGCAATATGAGGAAATTGACTGACTTGAATAGAAAAGAACAGCGTCTGTCGTGGAAGCAAGCGGTGTGACAGTGTGGCCATCTGCTCAGAGTAACACTGCTGTTGGCTCTAATATTATTGATCTGTGTTAGGTTTCTATTTCACCTGAAGCCGCTCGCTCTGATCACACCCAGCAGCAGCTGACCGCACTGCTTTCAGCTGAACTCCTTTGAGGAAGAAGGACTTTAGGCAGACGGCCATATTTCTAGTAGGTTGCTGGTCAACCATTGCTGGTGGTTCGCCGTTATTGCGAGTTGGAAGAGTTGAATTAAAGCAGCGAGTCCAGGCTATTACAGGGTCTGTTTCACAAACAAACTGCCCTGGAATGTTAAACCAGTGCTTTCACATGGATCACTGACTGAGATCAGGGAGGAAGAGAAATATTGGATGAAGTGGCCCAATCATGCAAGCAACTCCAGGCTTTCCTCTGTACTACAGAGTGAAGTCAACACGTTCCTGACGGAAATCAGGCTTCATTGACTGGGATTGCGTTTGTTTCCTCCCTCTGGGCGACTCCGTCAATAAAGAGCATAAAAAAGTGGGCTGTAAACAAGCTCATTTACATACAGTTACTGTTCCAGATGGATGGTCTCACCTCGGGAGGGGGTCGGTGGGGGCGGGGTGGGGGGTTTCCCCAGGAAACGTTTCCAACGAGGAAGTGAGGAATGTTGACATTATTGTTGACTCTCGTCTGTGTTTCTTCTGGGAGGAAAGCAGTGGCTTATGAACTCTTGAGATGATTTGAATGTAGATGGATGGGTGTGTGACCCCCCGCCCCCCCTGTCTGTTCTGGATGAGCCCCTGAGGTTGACGTCGCTGTGAGGCAGGGCCTGGCCCGCTTAATAAAATCCTGCACGCCATTTTTAGCCTGATGAGAGAGAGCGAGCGTGTTGAGGGAGGAGCCACCAACACACAGGCCTCAGTGCTGCTGCTGCTGCTGCTGCTTCCTCCTGACATCATCATCATCATCAATGTTTTACTTCTGGCTGATCCAAATGCTTCCAACACTTTGTCACCGTGGTGTTGCTGTTCTCCAGGACCTGATGGCTCAGAAGGTGGAGTACCTTCCCTCTCCAGCAGGGTTGGCAGAGTGCACGCCCTCCCATCCTCCGTGTCAGAGTCGACGCTCTGGCCGGCGGCCGGCGCAGAGAGAAGGTGATTAGAAAGCTTTAGGAGAAGATAGGCTCAAGGCACGTTGGGTTTCTCATTTCTCCCACTTTCCTTCCAGCCGTACACATCGAGGGAATCGTGCTCAGGGGCGTCACTCGCAGCAGAGCTGACAAGGAGTACAACTTTCAGGTAGGAAGCAGCAGTGGAGCTCCACTGTCACCCTCTGCTTTTCATGAGAGCGCAGTGGTTGGTGGTCTAAGCCCCCTGTGTGGTGTGTTGCAGGTGTCGTGGTCTGACTCCTCCTCCAGCAGTGTGACCAGAACCCACCTGGAGCTGGAGAACTTCCTGCTGAAGGTGAGGCCGCTGTCCACCTGAGCCATGACGCTGTCCGGAGTTTGTAGATCTTCTGTCCCTCAGCCAGACACACACACACACATCAGACTGAGGAACACTGTGTGTGTGTGTGTGTGTGTGTGTGTGCTGTGGCGTGTCCTGGGTTATTGAAGCCAGGATGGCTGTTTCCAGGGAGGAGCTTGTCTTTTAATAACCTTTGGAGACATGGTGCATGATGACATCATGTGACCGATACACCACAGCAGGTCATTGGCCTAGAGAGACACTGGACACCTGGATGGTGCGGCTGAGTGGCTGGAGGAGGACAGTATTTTCCTGAGGGATTGTGTTGAGTGTCTGGCTGTCCTGACAGTCTTGCGTGGTGAAGGTGGAGCTGAGGGCTCCAGCTGCCTTCAGACTGAACCTCCTGCCTCCCTCTGTGTCCCCGCAGCTTCCCAAGGATCAGTGCACCGAGTCTTTTGAGAAGAGCATCCTGCGGCTGCTGAGGCAGGGAGAGCAGACTGAGAGCAGGGACGTGGAGAAGAACCTCAGGTACGATGGACACCAGGTCAACGATGGTGTGGAGAAGAATCTCTGAGAGTCAAGCTGATGGACGTGTTGATGAGTCAAGCAGTGCAAAGTCTCTGCTGCTAGTTTATGTTCATCATCCTGAACACACACACACACACACACACACACACACACACACACACACACACACACACACACACACACACACACACACACACACACACCATTGTGCCCGTCAGATTCATTTTGTGTGAAGTGAAACTGATCTGCCTGTTCCTCTGAAGCCCAACCCAGAGCTCCTCCCCTCCTCCTCCTCCTCCCCCTCCTCCTGGGTGGAGTCATTGCACTCTGACGTGTGTTTGAATGCACCAGAGGTTTGTGTTGCTGTGTTGTGTCGCTGGCGTTGCTGCAGCACAACAACAGATGGTTGCAGAAAACATCTGGAGTGCAAGGAGTCTCAAACACATTTGTCAGCAGTGTTTTCTGTGGGATTCTTCAGCGATAGAAAGACTGCACTGAAAGGCTCCATATGAGGGCAGCTTTAGATCTTCTTGTCGTGACATCATCAATATTGGGTGTAAGTGTAGCGAGCAGCAGTCTCAGTCCTGGTTCCCTCTGTGCTCTGCCTGCAGGGAGCGCTTCCTGTCTGCTCCTCCTGTCTTCAGACAGACCAGGAGGGTCTGCAGCTTCTTCTGCCGGGACTCCACCCTCTCTCCCAAAGCCTCCGCTGCTGGAAGATGTGAGTGCAGATGAGTTTCACATCAGTCTTCTGGTATTGCTGGCGTGTTTCACAGAGTGACCATGCCCCCCCCCTCCCCCTGTGACTGCAGGCAGCTGCCAGGCTGGGAAGGCCTACCAAGGAGGCTGCTCCGACGCCTCCAGCCAGGAGGAAGGTGAGCAGGAAACAACAGCCACTTCCTGTCCTGGCCCCGCCCCTGCCCCTGCTGGAGAGCGGCAGTGGCGCACGCAAACAGGCTGACTCAGGAGTGGAGGGGGGAGGGGGGTCAGACTTTTGCAAACAAATCAGTGTCTTTGAAGGCCCAGGGTGTTTAGCTCTTAGAACCATCCAGAACCACCCAGAACCACCCCCGGACCACCAGGGTGTTTAGCTCTTAGAACTACCCAGAACTATCTGGAACCATCCACAACCACCCCTGGACCACCAGGGTGTTTAGCTCTTAGAACCATCCAGAACCACCCCCGGGCCACCAGGGTGTTTAGCTCTTAGAACCATCCAGTACCACCTAGAACCATCCAGAACCACCCCTGGACCACCAGGGTGTTTAGCTCTTAGAACCATCTGGAACCATCTGGAACCATCCAGAACCACCCCTGGACCACCAGGGTGTTTAGCTCTTAGAACCATCCAATACCACCTAGAACCATCCACAACCACCCCCGGACCACCAGGGTGTTTAGGTCTTAGAACCATCCAGAACCATCCAGAACCATCTGGAACCACCCAGAACCACCCCCGGACCACCAGGGTGTTTTTTCTCTTAGAACCATCCAGAACTATCTGGAACCATCCACAACCACCCCTGGACCACCAGGGTGTTTAGCTCTTAGAACCATCCAGTACCACCTAGAACCACCCAGAACCACCCAGAACCATCCCTGGACCACCAGGGTGTTTAGCTCTTAGAACCATCCAGAACCATCTGGAACCATCCAGAACCACTCCCGGACCACCAGGGTGTTTAGCTCTTAGAACCATCCAGAACCATCCAGTACCACCTAGAACCATCCAGAACCACCCCTGGACCACCAGGGTGTTTAGCTCTTAGAACCATCCAGAACCATCTGGAACCATCTGGAACCATCCAGAACCACCCCTGGACCACCAGGGTGTTTAGCTCTTAGAACCATCCAGTACCACCTAGAACCATCCAGAACCACCCCCGGACCACCAGGGTGTTTAGCTCTTAGAACCATCCAGAACCATCTGGAACCACCCAGAACCACCCCTGGACCACCAGGGTGTTTAGCTCTTTATTGAAATGACTGTGAAAACACTGCAACCATGGAGGAGATGTTCGATGACTGACTGACTGACTGGCTGACTGTTCATATCATTTCTTCTAGTTTGGCTTCAGGGCCGGATTAAAAAGCGTAGCGGGCCTCATATGGCCCCTGGGCCGTAGTTTGGCCACGCCTGGGCTTCCTGCATTTTATTTTTGGAGCTTGTTTGGTGCAAGCTTGAAAGGCTCATGTGTCACAGCTATATTTACCCTTTAACGTGCAGTGACCTGAGGTGGCCTCATGGTGGCAGTGAATGCCGCTCTCTGCTGCCTCTCCCTCACAGCACAGCCTGTTAGGACCAACATCCAAGTTAGAAATGAATCAATGAATGGGGATGAGTCAACCCAGCGTGTGTTGTGGCTCCTCTCCTCAGATGTGGAGTGTTACCTTCAGGGACACAAGAAGAAGCCCAGCGTGGCCAAGAGTCCGTGTTCAGGGTGAGTTCTGAGCCCCGTGTGTGTCACTGACACAATATCAGCCAGCTGCCCAGCCTGTTGACAGCAGCACACTGCCTGTACTGCTCCGTCTTCATCTTCACATGTGTGTGTGTGTGTGTGTGTGTGTGTGTGTGCGTAGCAGCGGCCTGCCTGCTGTCCAGAGCTGCCAGGGTGGAGACGGGCGGAGGGGCGCGGGTCACACTGCCCAACTCAACGGCCCAGCAGAGAGGAGGAGGAGCTGCACAGCCGAGCAGGTGGGTCACCATCTCCACCTCCAGCTCCACCTGCTGCTGCTGCTCAGCTCTGTGAAGCTGTGGACTGACTGAGTGACTGTGTGTCTTCCTCCCAGCAGGCCGACGCTGACAAGAGAAGCCACCTGCTCAGTAAGAGCAGGAGCAGAGGCCTGACTGCAGAGCGGTGAGCAGCACAGCGCCCCTAGTGGTGCTTAGTGGTGGTGATGGTGTTGGAAAGCTTTGTGTGTGACGGGGCTGTGACTCCATGCCAACCACTCTGTGTCTCTCCAGGGTGAAGGCTAAAGGGAAGGGCGCCGCCCTGGTGGCCAACGGCAGGTTGGTGGCAGCTCGACTGCCTTGCAGGAAAGGTGAGTGAGTGAGGAGTGAGGAGGAGTGAGGAGTGAGTAAGGAGTGAGTGAGGAGGAGTGAGTGAGGAGTGAGGAGTGAGTGAGGAGTGTGGATCATCTTTTCCAACCTGATCAGCAGCGATGCTCTTTCCAAGCGCTGCCTGACGCTCCTCCTCCTCCTCCCTGGAGTGAAGCTGCAGCGGCTCTGCCCTCTGCTCAGCACTCACCTCTTGTGTTTCCACCGGGCCGTGCAGATGGTTCTGGTCCAGACACTTATGGCGAGACGTCCTCTGAGAGCTACAGCTCTCCGTCCAGCCCGCAGCACCGCGGCGGCCCAGAGAGCATCGACAGCGACGACAACGACCGCAACAACAAAGGTACGAACGCAGCCAGGCGGCCACCTGCTGACCTCCAGGATGCCCCGCCCCCCCCTCACTCACTCCCTGTGTCCCCCCCCCCCCAGACTCTCCAGACTCCGACAGCCACTCGGACCCCTCGGCCCGGGACGGAGGACTGGACGTGTTCTACTGCAGCAGCTCCGCCCCCAGGAAACCCCCCTCCAGGAACCCCCCCCCCCCCGTGCACTCTCTGCCCTACGTGCTTCCAAACGGGGGGGCCGACGCCCCCCTCCTCCCCGACGCCAAGCCCCCGCCAGGGACCCTGATGGTGCCGCTGCCCCTCGGGCCTCCTGGGGTTCTGGCAGTGGACCCGGAGAAGAGGGAGGCGCTGCCCACCTTTGGCATCCCGCCGCTGGGCCCCCCCCACCCTGCGGGGGGCTCGGCCCTGCAGCCGGTGGTGCAGCGGTTCAAGACGGCGCTGCCGTACAGCGGTTCTGACGGCGGTCCAGGTGGTCCCGGCGGTCCGGCAGCCTTGCACCAGGCCCCCGTCAGAGGCCTCCTGTCCCCCGGCCCCTCCCACCCCCTCCCCCCTGCCCTGCCCTCCCCCTACACAGCAGCGCCTGCAGCCTCCACAGCCTCCACCACCGCTGCCTCTCCGTCTCCTGCTCACACCCCCCAGGCAGCTGTGGCCCCTGGCCCCGCCCCCAGCCCCACCCCCACCCCGGCGCTCACCCACAGCGACTCCACGTCGTACAGCAGCAGCGGCGCCTCCAGCCACCCGGGCAGCCTGCAGCAGCAGCAGCAGCAGCAGCAGCAGCAGCAGCAGCTGATTGGCTGCGGCGCCTGCGGCTGTCACAACAACTGTGGTGGCCGGGTCAGCGGCGGCAGCAGCAGCAGCAGCAGCAGCGTCTCTGGCTGTCAGACGCCGCTGTACTTCACTGCCCACCAGATGGCAGCAGCGAGGCAGATATTTGGCGCCCCCCCCCTCTTCTCGCTGTGCAGCAACACGTACCTCACCCAGGCGCCGCCGCACCAGGCCAACGGCGGCGCCGCCCTCTCTCCCTTCTTCCCCGCTGCCCCCCCTCCCCCGTACGGCCCCCCCCTGCACTCCCACGCCGACGTGTCCTCGCACCTGCTGGGCAGCCAGGCCGCCGCCGCCGCCGCCGCTGCCTACAACCTCCAGCAGCAGATGGCGCCGTCCTACTGCCAGCGGGTCTACCAGCAGCACGTGTTCCCACTGAGCGTGCTCCCCGCCGCCGCCGCCGCCGCCACGCTGGCCTCCGCCAACAAGAAGAACAGCAACATGTCGTGCTACAACTGCGGCGTGACGGGTCACTACGCTCAGGACTGCAACCAGCCCTCCATCGACTCCACACACACAGGTGCAGTGCAGCGCAGCGTGCGCACACACACACACACACACAGTTGGACTGGTGGGGCCACAGTGGGTTGTACAATGTGCCAGGGGGGGCGGAGCAGCAGCAGTGTTTTGGTGAACCAGCAGGAAACATCCACCATTGTGTGGACAAGGTGTTGCTTTAATGTCAGTGGGAAATGATGCAAAGCATTCCAACACAAGCAGGCCCGCAGTGTCTTCAGCGCTTTATTGAAATCAGATTTCAACATCTAAATATTTCAATAGAAAAGAAAAGAGTGACAGAGGGATGAAGCACAGCAATGTTATGACTCACCACCATCTTCAAGTGCAGCGGGCCACATTAAAAAGCTTAACGGGCTGTTTTTGGCCCCCGGGCCGTAGCTTGCCCAGCCCTGGTGTAGCCGCTGCCGTGTCTCCCTGCATGAGGTCCTCGTGAGCAGGAGCATCCAGGCCTCTGCATGATCTTCTAGGTCAATGATCACACCAAGCATGCTGGAGGTGTTGATTTGATTGATGATGTCATCATGTCATCATCTCCTCTCAGTGCTCCACCAGGCTGTGCAGGTGTTGACGGTTGCCTCCGTTTGTGTGGGACCAGCAGTGGTGATGAATGATTGAAGGTCCACTGCTGACAACTCTGTGCTCGTCTGATAATGTCTTGTTCTGACGCTTGTTCTTGCTCCTTGTGCCGCAGGTGGATTCCGCCTCAAGTTCGCTGCCTCCCACCAATCAGAATCAGCCGACAACGCCGACTGAACAAAGAGGAGCCGCTCTGGGTGGTGTTGATGATGCTGTCCTGTCCTCAGTGTGTGTGTGTGTGTGTGTGTGTGTGTGTGTGTGTCAGAGAGTGAGAGAGGTAGAGAGAGGTAGAGAGAGAGGGAGCGGTCGAGGACTCGGTGGACGGAGTGTTGGTGGCTGAGAGAAGCCTGGAACCGTGGCGACGCCTCCCCTCAGCTCCACCCACTTCATGTTTTTGCACTGAGGCTGGGACTGGAGAGCAGCGAGCAGCTAGCAGCTAGCAGCTAGCAGCTAGCAGCTAGCACCCTGGTCCCAACGTCTTCATGCTGCTTCTGACTTCACGGCACTTTGCAGCAGCTGTGCTAATCATAGGAAGTTGTTTCTATATTAACATGCTTCAAACTTTATGAAGGGAAAGCAGAGTTTAGCAGGATGTCCAGAGTGTGTGTTTATTGTGGCCTGTCAGCAGGGCGGAGAGTCGACTGTTGGGTGAAGCTTCTTCCTCAGACACCACTGCTGCGTCGCAGGAATTCAAAGTGTTTTTCTAGTTTGCTGTTTCTGTGTTTTGAATGTACTGTAAAGGAAGCTTTGCAGCTCCAGCTGTTCGCCCACTTCCACTCGACTGGACCTTCAGCGGGAAGGTGTTTGCTGCTTTTTAACGCTTTTAGTTATCCTACTGTGTAAGTTGTACACAGTTGAAACACACCATCGCTAGTGAGGCAGGGGACAGGTGCACTAACTCAGTCCACGTCGCTGCAGCAAGTCAACAGCAAGTTGCTTCTAGATGTACTTTAGTATTTCAGCGTGGAGCCAATTTTATCAAGATTGACAGATGGCTCGTTTTGTATCCCCAACCACGCCACTGTGGGGCGCTGTTGTACCTGGTGGCGTGTCCTCGCAGTGCATCAGCCCGTCTGTGGCTGGCTTGTGAATGGCGTGGAGGCCACTACAATATGCAACGTGCTATCCAACCTTTGTAAAGACACCATGCGTCTCTCTGCCTCTCTGTCTAACTTTATTTGGTTTCTCATATTTATACGAGTTTGATTCAGGACGAGGCTTCCTGTGGCGTGTTCACAATGGTTCACTTGTCATGTGAATTAAAGAAACTATGCCAATTCGTCCGACACCTCCGTCTTCTTTCTTTGTGGGCTGGGTAGAGGAACGCGTCTGCACTCATTTCTGATTCCGTTAGTGTGGAGGAACCACGGAGGGCAAACTGGGGGACAAACACCATGTGAGCAGAAGACAGTTGGACCAGTGGCGGAGTTGCAGTGTTGACTCTCTCTATTGTCAATTGAGCTGCAGGGGTGTCATTTAACACCAAGTCCAGGTCAAACATACAAATGAAAGTCAACCTGGAACAAAGACTCCTCTTCATCACGGCCTTGACGAGTCGCTGCCGTCCGTCTGCAAGCACAGTGGTGAAGATGTCCAGTGAGGATCCAGTCCCATCAGCCTCTGCAGGTCCAGCTCCTGCAGCCACAGTGGAAGAAACCTCAGCGCCCCATGGTGGACAACCAGGAGAAGACGAGTCATTTTCACAGCAGTTTCAATGCGCACACACACACACACACACACACACAGAAAGATGTTCAAGAACAAGAGACAAAGAAAGTTTATTGTAAGGAGAAGGGCTGAGAGTTTATAAGTTTTACTTCTTCTCACTCCTTTTCAAAAAATGTTTTGTTTTTTGTTTAATTGTTTTGTTTCATTAACTTTTTTTTTATATTGGAAATAAACAGAATCAACCAATCAAATGAAATCACTTGTGTTGATCTAAAGAAAGAAAAGCTTTGCAGGATGGAGCAGCAACATTTCAAGACATGAACTGATGAACATTTACAAAGTCACTGCAAGAAGACAGTCGCTCAATTAAAAAGGCTAACTGTGGCATTAATGTGACAGTAAACTCACATGACATGAGGGAGATGAGCGCCCTCTGGCGGATGAGCTGCAGAATTCTGGAAAAGCAGAAAAAAATGACAGGAGTAAGAAGATGTTGACACCTTTGGATGCAGTGAGAACACTGCTCAGACAAGAACAGATGGCTCAGGGGTTAGGAGCTGGGCTGCTAGACCACAGCTCGCCGGTTCAAATCCTCTAGCAGCCAGTGCCAAACTGAAGTCAAGACAGCGCAGAGGATGAGAGAGCGACTCTGAATCACAAAGTTGCTGGTTCAAGTCTCACGTCAGGCAGTGATTCACTTTTAAGTCCAACAGGCAGAAGAGAAAAGGATGAAGGCACCAGGAGAAGCTGAGCAGGCACCTGAAGAATAGCTCAGAGGCTGAGACATGGAGCTCTCAACGCCAGGGTCGCTGGTTCAAGTCTTACCACCGGCACTAGTTGTTTTTCAACCAAATTCTGTTGAACGTTACAAAAACAAGAAAAAATATTTTTACTTCACTTTACTAAACTTAAAAGATCTGTGTGGTGGCCAAAAAGAAAGATAAATGTGCAAGGAGAAGTCATCTCTCCACTGAGCGTTTAGCTTAACCTTTAAACATTTGGCTGCGGACCCAAAGATCGGCAGTTCAAATCCAGCCTCTGGCAGGGCTTTTTATTTTTTGTCTACTGGCCCAAAAAGGGTAAAGGCGTCCTGAGAAGGACTCCTCCTGTGAGCTCTGATGGCCTAATGGTTAGTCCGCTAATGTAAACCTGCGGACCAGCTCGGGACAGCCTGGACCTGGTTCGACTCCAGGACCAAGAGCAGATGAAACACAGAGCTAAATAACTGGCCAGGGGGCGGGGCCAGAGAGTGAGACCACCTGGGACACTGGCCAAGGGGCGGGGCCAGAGAGCAGGACCACGACACTGGCCAAGGGGCGGGGCCAGAGAGCGAGACCACCTGGGACAAAACGCTACATCCAGCACGGACCTGGAAGTGACGACCAGCAGAGGGCGCTGCTGGGAGACGATGCTGCAGAGGAAGAGGAATACAGGAGGAGAAAAAAGCGAGAATTTTTTTTGCACGCCCTGCCCATTTAGCCACGCCCACATTATTAGCATAACCGTGCATGATTATTCCAGGGGCAATAGCCACGCCCACTTTTGCCACTATAGCATGGGGCACATGTCGAATTAGCATAAATTAGCATATATTTGCATGAAAGGGGCGTGGTAAGAAAAAACACACCTCTTTCTCAACGCCATCTTGGAAAGTGGGCGTGCAAAATTGTAGCAAAGTGGGCGTGGCTTGGGGAATGCTAGTTTTCTATTGGACAGAAGAGGGAACAGAGAGTTCAGGACACCATGGACATTGTGCAAAAGATTTATTGCAGTTCAAACAGCAAATAACTTCCATAAAACACCTCAGGGACTCCAAACCTGTGTCTTTAGCACCCCTAGTGGCAGAGACCGCTGGTTCACACCATGGGGCACTGAGGAGCTGGTCAGAACCTGGAACTTTAGCACCCCTAGTGGTAGACACCATGAGGATCTGTGGCACAGCTCACTCGTCCCCACCACTAGGGGTGCTAAAGAGACAGATTCTGACCAGCTCCTCAGTGCTCAATGGTGTGAACCAGCGGTCTCAACCACTAGGGGTGCTAAAGTTCCAGGTTCTAACCAGCTCCTCAGTGGGCAGTGGGAGGACCAACACCAACTCCTCTCTGATCCAGCATGACCTGAAAAAAAAAAAGAGAAAACCCACATTAGTCAAAATAGCACCACTAGGGGCGCTAAAGATACAGGTACTGGGCAGCGTCACACTGACCAGGGCCAAAAGCTCACTTGGGACAAATGAATGCTCTCGACCACTAGGGGGCACATAAGACACAGAATCTCACTTGCTTTGCACTGGCTGGGATTAAACACTCAATGCCACAGAGTTGTGGTCTCTGCCACTAGGGGCGCTAAAGATACAGGTTCTGACCAGCTTGTCAATTCTCCCTGGTACAGATCAATCGTCTCAACCACTAGCGGGACTAAAACACAGGTTCAGAACAACTATGTGGCAGTTGAGAAGAAAGGTTCTCTGGCACAGATCAACAATCAACAGTTAAAGATCCAGTGTGTAAATGTTTGATGGGAGCCAGCCTGACTGACTGTGACCTAAATAGGAAGCCAACTAGGAGCAAAATAGGAATCAGCAATCAATCACTTAAAAATCAGGATCGGATCAGGACCAAGAAAAATGTGATCGGGACATCCCTACTATAGGCTACAATAGGCTAAATACATTTGTTTTTAAATGAAGCAATTAGCAAATGCAGTAACAATGCATATACAATGAAATAAATTTCCAAACTACAAGTGATAAAGAAGCGACTTAAACAGGTTTGAATACATTTGGTCAACACAAATCTATTGAGGGATATTGGTAGGAGAAAGCACTCCAGGCTGAGTGCAGGCTGATGGTCTCTACCACTAGGGGCGCTAAAGGTTCATGTCAGCATCTCAGTACCACTAGGGGCGCTATAAATACAGATTCAGAGCAGCTTTGCAACGATTGGACGCATCAGTTCCCTGGCACTGATACCACTAGGGGTGCTAAAGATACAGGTTCTGGTAAGCATCTCAATGTTCCCGAACACAAATCAACGGTCACAACCACTAGGGGGCGTAAACAATACAAGTCAAGCTCAGCTTTCCAGTGGTTGGAACCAACTGCTGCTGGGAAAGGACCAACGGTCTCTACCACTAGGGGCACTGAAGAGACAGCTTCTGACCAATTTCCCAATGGCTGGGACCAAAAGCTCACTGGCAAATATATGGTCTCTACCACTAGGGGCGCTACAGATACAGGTAGTTGGCAGCTTGTCGGTGCTCCCCGACACACAAACCCACCAGTCAGAGTCAATCACCGTCACTCACTGGTTGTCTTCATTTCCAACACCACGTGACATGCACACCAGCCGCTGACACCCTCCACCATGACTCCGCAGCAGAGGAGACAGAGGCGATAGAAGCCCAGGTTTGAAAGACGTTTGTCATGGACAAATAATAGGACTCGTACAATAACAGAACAACAAGTGTTTGTCCACCAGGCTCTTCTTCAGGGGAGTTCTGCTGGAGCTCACACAGCGCAGGAGTCACAGTATTTATGACAGGAATCGTTTGATTGTCTGTGCATATAAAATACTGATGATGCTTTGACCGTCTTCCTGGTTACTGCAGGACATTTAAATCGCTACAGTTTTAAATGCAAGACAGTTTGACGCATCTTTGGATTCCTAGAATACATTAGTGTGTGTGTGTGTGGGGGGATCCCAAATATCATTAAAAAAAATGAGAGATGGATTTGTGCGCTTCAGAAGGCTGGGCTGCAGCAGAGGCACAAAACAAATGGAAATTATTAAACTGATTATTGTTCGTAGGACAAAATCAGAAAACTATCCAATTCTACTGTGGACGCCATCTAGTGGCTGAACGGAACAATGCACTTGCAGCTTGCAGCTTCATGTGGGTGACTGCGCTCACGTCACCTGCACTGACAGGCCGATGCGATAACAACGAACAAAATAAATCTCAACTGCAGGCGGAGTCCAAAAGCGTTGTTCTACCACCGCTCGTGTATATGAACACCACACCACATATCAACATAGCTCAATGAAAGACGTCGGCGAAGCACAACAACAACAACTCGCAACACTTTTCCTGCTGATGTTGCCTCAATAAAGCCACGTGCGTCCCATTCAACAGGCCAAACTCTCATGTCAAGAAGCAAACTGCGCTTCTGGAACAGTAAAGAGTTCCAGAAACGATACAAATGTTGTCGCATGGCGTGTTGTCCGCGAGCCTCGCTAATCAAGGTAATGCGGGACAGCTGGTGTTCTTTACCTGCTCTTCGTCCCACAGCAAAGTTCCTCAAGTCCAGCGCTTCCGGAGCCACCACAGCACTTGTCACTGCTTCACACTGGTGTTCCGTATTCCAACTTTACAACGACATTGTGAACAACATCCACTGACTGCTGCTGCTGCTGCTGCTGCTGCTGCTGCTGCTTCTGCTTCGGCTGTTTGTTTCTTCCGGGATCCTTCGGTCACCGCCTTTTGACGCGTTTCCGTAGGCAGGGTTGCTGCCTTTATGTCTTCTGCCATTGGCCGCTAGGGGCGCTAAAACACACACACACGATCAACAAACCGAACAGGTCGGCGTTGTAATCATATGTACACACACACACACACACACACACACACACACGTTTTAAACGGAGTTTTGCTTTAACTCTGCATTGTTGGTAAAATAATTGCAACAATTACTTATTTGTCGGTCGGTGTATCTTTTGTTGCAGAGCCACACTGAAAGACAAACCATTCACAACCATGCGCCCACCAAAGACAAAACGACAACAATATTTCAAAATGTCTGAACTTTATTTAACAAAGGAACAATATTTATAAACGTTGCCCCTTGGATTTTATTCTGGTATCCTCTGCTTTGTCTTTATCATCAATATTTGCATTAGAAAAACGTACAAAAAGTAGAAAAAGGTGAGAGGAAACAGTCGCTTGACAAATGATAAATTACATTCTCAAATTCAATGGTCTGGTTCCACGTTATGTGCTGTGACAGTATAAATAATATGGAGTTTAAATTAAATAGCCTGTTTGAGCTGCTAAGAGGTGGACGAGAACACAAAACGGGACAACGGGAGTGTTGAACCACAACATTGCATTAAAAATCAAGTACAGTGCATTAGGAACGCAAATCAAAAACAAAAATAAAAGCTGGCAACACAGACGGTCCCACTGTTTCACCACCAGGTGAAACTTTCTGCTCAGAAAACCACTGAAAATGATTTCGACTCCGACGAATCCACGACAAGCTGTGGAATAACGCCGGCAGGAGTTGGTTCCTCCGTCGCTGAGGAACCTTCAATTTCTCCGCTCCAAGATCTGGTCCAACATTTGCCACATCAGAATGGACACACTCGTCAGCAGCTTGTCAGCAGCTCCTCGCTCTCAGTCCATTGGATAAAATACAACAACAAAAGCCTTTGTCTTTGTCTTGAGCAACACCTGGCTGGGTGGAGGCCTGTCCACTGTAGGTTGAAGTTGCTGGGTGGAGAAAACCACATTCAGTTGGAGCTCCTGGCGACTACAGAGCATCGCCAGGCTGCGTGCTTCCTTATGTGCCGCCAGGTTGGGGAAAAGGGGGAACATTTTGTTGAGTTGTTTGACGAGCAAAGGAAACTTTGCAGAGAAAAGTGGGCCGTGGCGACAGCAGCAGCAGCTGACAACCCCACAAAAAAGACAAACAGAAATTGCTAGACGTAGCACCGAAGATGAGCGGAGCACGAGCTCCTTCTTTCCTCCAGCTCTGACGGGTGTGGGAGGGGGGCCTCCTCTTCAGTGGAGGGGTCGTGCCAGCAGGGGGCAGCGTTCAAGCGTTTTTCTGCGTCTCTATGCAGAGGACGATGAAGTGGTTGGAGCAGCTCCTGGTCTTCTGCTCCAGCAGTCGGCCGCCGCGCAGGTCCGACGACTGGCCCGTCACAGACACGTGGTCCGCCTGCCACTTCTCACAGTGTTTGTCCACCAGCCAGTGCCCCCTGCTGGTGGAGCCGTGCCAGATGCTCTTCTGGGGCCTGACGGATGGAAGTCAAGCAGACGGTGACGGTGAGAGGGGACAAGAAGAACCGGTGCGGTCCAGGCTGCGGGGCTCCACTCACCAGAAGGGGTCGGCCAGCACGTCCCGGCCGTCGAAGGAGTAGATGGGAATTCTGGGATCCATCTTGCCTCCGTCGCCGCTGAAAATGGAGCGCCAGTTGCGGAACATCACGTCTCCCTGGAAGGGAGGCGACGGCGTCAGAGGAGTGCAAAAACCTTCCTTCAATCATTCAATCGTTCATTCAATGGGTAAAACAAAAGCCGATTCCGGCAGAAGTCGTTCACACAGCAGATACTCTCTGCTTCCCACCATCTTGTGACAACCAAGGTCTCCTCTGGCTGCGGCCGACCCGGCCGGAGACTCACCCTCAGGTTGGTGACGGGCAGGGTGTCCCGGTGCCAGTGGTGCACCAGGTTGGCCAGGTCACGGTTGTGGGAGGAGATGAAGGCTCGGTAGTGGAAGGGCAGACCCATGGCCTTGGCCTGCTCGTTGCACATGTGGTCGGCCACGTTCGCGCCCATCATCAGACCCGTGTGCGGCTGGTTCAGCGCCACCAGGTTGAGCTGGAAATACGCGATATTAATACTGAATGACTGAGGATGGTGCAGCGAGACGGCGGTGCCCGAGTCTCACCCTGGCGCTGACCGAGCGGATCCTCTCCACCGTCCTGCCTCTGATCTGATATGCAACTTGGGGCTGGACAGAAGATTTTGAAGGGACAAAGAAGGCATCAACAGCAGGACACTCGACCAGGGTGTTTCCTACAGGCAGCGACAGTCAGGAAGTACCTCGTCTTGTGGGATGATGTTGCTGGAGAAGTGGAGCAGGCTGCCGAGCTGCAGGTGGTGAGAACACAAAGCAGGACTTCACTCGTCGTCTTCCAGTTCAAGCCCAACACTGACAGAGGTTTGTTCTTCCCCAACGCTTACCTGGATCTCCTTCCATCCCTGGAGAACCTTGAGGAAGAGGCTTCCTGTCGCCGACACGTACATCAAGGTTCCCTCTGCGTCGCCCTGCGTGTGCTGCATCATGGCGTCACGCGTGGCAAACGTCTTCAGCTGAGAGAGCCAGAGAGAAGAAAATGAAGCGGGTCGCATCTCAAACAAACTGCTCTGCTGCACAGTCAGAAATATGCTTATTGGACGCATCTTTAAATGCTGGACTTACAGATGAAGGGTGACCTGAAGTGCCAGGAGGTCCAGGGGGCCCGGGAGGGCCGGCGATGGACAAAAATCCTGAGAAGAAGCAGGAAGGATGTTCACGTCCAAACGTGAAGGACAATAACGGCCAAACTACCAACGGAGAGAAACCATCAACCAAGATCGTACCTGAGCCGAATCCTGAGGAGGACGACGCCGGGGCTCCAGGAGGCCCCGGGGGTCCTGGAGGACCAACCGCTCCTTGTCTCCCATAGCCTGGGAAGCCTGGCGAGCCTGGCTCTCCAGCAGGGCCTGGAGGACCCACCACCGACTCACCTTTCGGGCCCTGGAGAGCAAAACAAAAGCAAACGCTGTGACGCGATGTCAGTTCCAAGACGACACAGCTGCAGTACCGACACTCACCACCGGGCCGGGCCGACCAGGGACACCAGGGGGTCCTTCAAACCCGGCCTCCCCCTTCTCTCCCTTCTCTCCAGAGACACCCTTCTCACCTCTCGCTCCCTGAGCGCACACACACACACACACACACACACACACACACAGACAGCAGAGAGGAGGTGAGTTGAGGAGAGGTGAGAGGTGAGAGTCAGGGCTGTGCTGCTGTGACTGGCAGTGAACTCACCCAGCCTGCAGTGGACAGCAGTTGGCCTGCAGTGGAAGCAACAAGAGAAGAAGGTTGACATTCATGAGTGAGCTGTTGGTCACTGGATGGATTTAAAGAGAGGCACTGTGAGGAACTGACTTGATCGTCCAGGCGTGCCAGGAGTGCCTCGCTCTCCCTTCTCTCCTTTAGATCCTGCTTGACAGCCACCTGAGACACACAGGCCACACTCACTCACTCACACTGCACAGGTGTTTGACCTCCACACACTTGTGAAAGGGTGAGACCACCTACCGTAGCCAAAGGATCCGTCAGGGTTCAGCTGCAACAAGACAGGAAGTTCACTGACACGTTCACATTAAAAGAAAGCAACACTTTCTCTCTTACACGTCAATATCAAATACCTAATAGTTAGAAATATTTTGCTGGACTTCAAAATATCTACAACTATATTCGATAAATGACCGTGCTGTGAAATATTAGCACGGCAACCAATCAGAGGGGTTTCTGGGTTTTGTTGCTGGTCTGATTGGATGAAAAGTCCCCTCATCAGACCATCTTCCATGCCATACACAAGCTGCCGTCAGTGAAATGAAGAGATCAAAACCACACAGCTAATATAGCTAACATGCAAAGGTGACGAGCGTTAGCTTGGTGAGTGCGGCGCTACCTCGGTGTGCTGGCAGCGAACCTTCATCTTCCCTTCATGGACATGCAGGAAGCAGGTTTGTCTGGGAGCCATGGTGGTACAGTTCTGAGTGACGTCAGAGTGTTAGCCAGTGCCACACACACACACACACACACACATGGTGCAACATGCAGCACAACACAAGGCAAATGAAAGTGCAGACATGCAGAGGAGACACAGAGTGAGGAGTGAGAACCCTGCAACTGCACAACACAGTCGCTGATGGTGGGGGGTGGAAGTGTGACTGGATGAGAACATGACATGCAACATGACAGTGGGATCAGTGTGCTCTGATGTGGAGCACTGAGCAGCACTCTGGAGGAGGAGAGTGAGGAGACTCTCCAGCTGTTGCTGTTCAGTCGCTTCAAGACTTACAGGCCTCTTGCAGTGCGGCCGGCGAGGGATGGGGAAGACCGTCTGCAGAAGCACAGGAGGACAGTCAGCCACACACACACACTCACACAGAGTCAAGTGTGTGTGTGTGTGTGTGTGTGTGTGTGCGTGTTCTCACTCCTTTGGGACAGTTGTACTCCCCTGGGCGCCCTGGCGGTCCTGGAGGTCCAGGGAGACCCTGACAAAGAGCAGCAAAGACTGTGAGAAACAGACGACACTCCTGAGTACACAACAGAAAGAAATGTAACTCACCGGCTGGCTGACAGAGTCGCCCTTTTCTCCTTTTGGTCCCAGCAGGCCTGCACGGCCCTAAACACACACAGACACACAGACAGAGGCGCTGAGTTATCACCCGAGTGTGTGGGGACTATGAAGTCCAGCTGAGGGCGCCGTGCTTACAGCTCGTCCAGGTAAACCCAGCTCTCCTTTAGGTCCCGCGGGTCCCACCGGCCCCTGTAAGAAGGAAAATGACAGCAACAGTTTCCAGTGGTGTCATCATCCAGACCAAGCTCAACACTGCTGTCACTCACTGGAGGTCCAGCAGGTCCGGGGAGGCCGTGGTCACCCTGGAAACAGACACAGGAAGGCCGTTGAGACGCTCATTTTGGGAAAGAGAGCAGAATGTGTCCATGAAAAGTGAGAAGAAAGCAGTGATGATCACCTTGACACCGCTGGGTCCTGCTGGACCCGCCAGGAAGGACAGCGCCGATCCATCCGCTCCGATCACCATCCCTGGCTCACCCTTCTCACCCTGCACGGAAACAAACACAATGCAGCATGCATGAAGACTCAGACATGCGGGACTGAAGGTTGACTGAAGGTTGACTGAAGGTTGACTGAAGGTTGACTGAAGGTGGACTGGAGGTTGACTGGAGGTTGACTGAAGGCCTTCTGTCAGCGTCAGCACTGACATTAGACACACAATCACTGAATGTTTAGCTCCAGTCGTTCCAGAGAAAGTCTAGAGTTCAACAAGGCGTTTTCATAGAGAGAGAGACGCCTCCAGCCTTGGAAGGAAAAAAGAAGAAGATGCTTGATTAGAAACATGACTCACTCTGGGTCCAGCAGGTCCTGGTGACCCCGGGTCACCCTTTGGGCCCTGTCAGGAAACAACAAGAAGGTTCACAACTGGTGCCAGTTCCATGCACCAGTGAAATCAACACTGCCGGCGCCATGAGGAGTCGACTCCTTCCTGTCGCTGCAATGGCGGCAGCAGTCTTGAGTCATGTGATACTCACAGCCACTCCCTGAGCGTCAAAGATCCCTGAGACGTTGAACTCGGCGTCTGTCTCGTTGAGCAGCAGGAGCTGCAGCAACACAAGCAGAGGCAGGATGAGCAGAGGTTTGCTGTTGTGATTATTATTTTTCATGAAACTGCAGCTGAAACCACCACTTACATCCTGAAGGGTGAGGATTTGTCCAGGAGGTCCGGGGGGTCCTGGAGGGCCGGGCAGACTGAGCCCGTCCCGGCCCGCTTCTCCCTGGCCAGATTAAAGCAGGTTGGACACGTTCAGCTCACCAAGGTTAACCAAGGTTAACCAGCTAACTTGACAATTGAAGGGACAAAATGAAATGTGTGTAAAGTGGCGCCACCTTCTGTCCAGGCTCCCCACTGCTCCCCTTTGGACCCTGCAGATAACACAAGGCTCTCCTGGTGAGATGTTTACTTGCAGGCATGTCTCCACATATTTAGTGCTGCAGATGTCTACTGACCTCTTCCCCTTTGGGCCCATCAAGTCCTGGAAGCCCTGCTGGTCCTGCAGGACCTTGCTCTCCCTGAAAGGAACCACAGAGGAGCACTCTTGACCTCAAACCTTCACCCAAAAGGAAGAGCTGAGGACAACTGTTTGATGAGGACTCTGCTCAGCACTCACCTTCTCACCAGGAGCTCCCGGCCGGCCGCGGACGCCTTCTTTGCCCTGCGAGAGAGTAAAAGAGGGAGAGCAGAAATTGCTAATGTGTTGGAGAGCTTTCAGGTTTTCTGTTGGCTCTTCATTCGGGATGAACTGACTGCAAACTGAACTTTAGAGATAATTCATCAAATCCCTCAGTTCAGATAAGAACTCATTTGAGACTTTTTCTTTCACCTTAGATCCACGTGGTCCTGGAGGACCCTGCAAAGCACACAAATAAACGCAAATTTAGACAAATACCAGTTGATAAAGGCAGAAAGAATGAATCTGGATGTATGAAATAAGACAAAACACAGAAGACGTGAAGTGTGGAAGGGCAGAGAGGCATCACTGACTCTGGAGAGTCCAGCTCCAAATCCACCCAGCACCCCGGAGCCTTCCAAGTCCTACAACAACCATCATACCAATATGAACTCACGGAAGCCACACATTGACTTGTCTGAATCTACACCACAGGCTGTATTGCATTGTACAGTTGGCTATTCAATCATTCCAACAACTTTCTTCCTGGAAGTGATAGCACGTCAGCAGAACTTCACCTCAAAGTCCAGGACCCGGCTCCTCCCGTCAAGTCCTGGGGGTCCAGGAGGACCAGGCGGGCCCCTCTGTCCTGGCGGCCCCTGGGGGCCCTCTGAGCCCTGCAGACCTGGCAACCCTGCTGGACCCTCGTCTCCCTGCAAGACACGTGATGTCACCTCAGCAAACAGTCGTCAGGAGATGGTGAGGGTGAAGATGTTGGATCAGAGGGGGTCCTACCTTGGGCCCGAGAGGGCCGCTGACTCCAGACTCCCCCTGGAGGACACAACAACATCATCAACTGCAGCAATGAACCCAGAGCGCCGTTTTAAGCCTTGCAGTGAGTGGTGGTGTCATTGTTCAGCCTCACCTTGTCTCCTCTGTCTCCTGGGGCACCAGGCTCGCCATCCTTCCCATCAGCCCCCTGCAAGAGGCCAAGCAGGAGCAGTGAGGTTTCACATCAAGATGAAGAACTACTGGGAAGCCAAATTAAACTGGTCTGGAAGCAATGACACATTCATATGAGATGGGCAAAGTCCAAACTGGTCCATTCACACTGTTAGTCAAAGCGTTTGGTGCAGTGAAAAAAGACACATTTCCCCCAAACTGGTGCTGCAGCTCAGACCATGTTGACCTGCTTGCTCCAGGTGAGCTTTGAAGCATTCAAGCAGCAGTGAGTCAGCAGGCAGTGCAGGAACATGGACCTGTTCTCAGAGAGTTTGGGGAAAATTCTGTCTTTTGGGCCTCTTGAATTCAAGAGGACCAGATGTTAATACCTGCCCGAACCCAGAACCAGAACCAGAACCAGAACCAGACTCTGAGCCAGAGCCAGAGCCTGAACCAGAGCCACTAAACCACTCTGCAATCACCTGCAAACAGAAGCTGGGTCAGGAATGTGGGAGCAACCAAGCCCTGCGCTGTTAATACTCAAAGAGCTGAAAGACCAACACTGAGTTGCAGAAGATCAGCAGGTGGCTCCAGGATGAACTTACAGGTGGGCCGGCGGGGCCGCGCTCTCCGTCCCTGCCATCTCTCCCAGGAGCACCGGGTGGTCCAGGGATGACGTCTTCAGACGGAGCTCCTGGGGGCCCCGGCAGTCCTGCGGGTCCACGAGGACCCGGCGGCCCCTGGAGAGAAAAAAAAACACACGGGGGAGGTCAACAGGACGTTGAGCTTGTAGGAAGAAGAGAAGGTGATGCTGGTGAAGATCCAGCAGCAGCTCACTCACCCTTAAAACCTCATCGTCACTGTCAAAGTCCTCGAATCCTGATCCCTCCTGAGGAAACAGCTGCCAGTCACAATCACTTCACTTCTAGACCACACTGGGGCGCTACACAGACAGCTCCTGTCTTCTTTTGGTATTTTTAGACTGTATAAACTGATTTCCCACATTATCTCCTCTGTGGATTGAGCAGCATCAGGAGAGCTGTGCATTGACATGTGGTGTGTGACCAAGTCAGAAAACAGGCACTGAGAATCAACTCAGCTCCCAGTAAAACAAAATAAAACAACAGCAGCAGACTCCAAAAAGACAGAGAAACAATCAAAGCTGCTGCACTGACTCACCATGAACATGGAGGACTTGCCCAGTCGGCCTGGAGGTCCAGGAGGGCCTGGAGGGCCCGGCAGTCCAACACCTGGGTCCCCCTGTCAATCACAGGACGGTGGGACGTTTATTTCCGTCTTCTGCTATTTAACAATGACATTCTTCAACCTCCTACCTTTTCTCCCTGGGAACCAGGCTCTCCTGGTAGTCCCGGGAAGCCTTGGGGCCCAGAAGGTCCCTTGGAAAGAGAACGACAGCTGCTTAATATCAGATTACATATAAAGAAAAAGACCAGTGTCCCTGTATTGGAGTGTCACTGAGAGACTGTGGAGAGAGCACTCACCTGGAGACCAGCGTCACCTTTACTGCCCTGGAGACAAGGCAGAAGAAGAAGAAGGACGAGTGCATCAGAGGAGGAGGAGGAGGAGGAGGAGGAGATGATCATCTCACGTGTGGCCAGAACAACAGAAAATCCTCCAGAATTAAAGTGAAACTCACAGGCTGTCCGTCGTTTCCTGGAGGCCCCGCCTCCCCTCCATTCCCACTTCCTGTTCCTGGGGGTCCGGGAGGTCCTGGGGGACCAGGCTCCCCTGAGTCCCCCTTCTGTCCCAGGGCCAGCTGCAGGGAGCACACGCAGGAAGGTGGAAATGATTGAAAATGTCAACTTGAATTCTCTACATTCCAGCGTTGAGGAAATGACGACTTACACTGTGTGAAGCAGACGCTGGTGTGTCTGGGTGCATAGATTTGACTGGAAGGAAAACACAACAAGAACATGTTGTCAGCAGATAATGTTACTAATAATGAACTAATAGAAAGTGCAGTGGGGCAAGTGTTCAATGCAAAGGCAGTGGCAGATGCAGAAACAGAGGGCGCTGCTTTCGGTGCAGCTGCCTGCAGCACCATCTGCTGGCAGAACTGCAGAATGCATCTCCACAGAAGCTTCCAGCTGCTGTCCGCTGGGATTTTCTTTCTCTTCAAACTGACCTTTGACCACAGCAGTCTCCACGCCATGTCCAGAGGTCTCCTCTTCCTCCCCACCGTCATCATAGTCATCGTCACCAGGCGGCGACTCTGTGGGCGGGGCTTGGACCGGGCTGCTGTAGGTGGGGTCGTGCTCTGAGAAGGGCTGAAGACGAGAGGCAAAGACTCAGTCAGGAAGTGGAATGTGTGTGTGTGTGTGTGTGTGTAGGTGTGTGTGTGGAATAAAGGCAGACAGACTGGTGTCAAGTAAATGCTGCAAAATACATCTCAACTTTGCTTTATCAGCTCGTGTTTTCAGGATAAATATTTAACAACGACACAGGAAAATATGAAGATAAGCAAAGCCGAGCCTGTGCAAATATTATTCCCTCCTCGACGTTTGACTCTGGCTTGGAAAGTTGGACGGAGCGCCTGCACTGTCTCTCTCCGCTCCAAGCAAACAGCTGCTCGTGTTTGCCGCAGATGGCAGGAAATGTTTTCTCTGCAGTCAGAGAGCGGCGCTCCTCACGCTGCACTGAAGTGATGCACGGGCGGCGATACACTGCTTCAGCCTGCCTGCTCTCCACTCTGACCTCCTGAGAACGTGCTTGGACATCTAACAGCCCGACGTCCTGCTCAGGTCTCACAGAAGAAGTGCGGAGTTGCAAGAAAATAAATGTCTTTTTTGTTTGCTTGTTTTTTGGGGGGTTGCAATGATTTGGGATGAGAGTAGCAGGACACAATCTAATCTATGGTGTACAGGCACTACGACACGACAGGGTGCAACTAGTGCGCTGACCTCCCCAACAGACCAAAGAGAAAACTGGAATTCTCTGGAACTTTTTATGTGTGTCTGTTATTGGGAACTTTATCAGGAATGAGGAATTTACTGGAGAAGCCAAACTCTTCCAGTGAAGCACAGTTACTGATCAGAGTTGCTGTCTCCACTTTGAGCATGCATTCAGTCCCATTATTCTGCACCACAGTCCTTCACAGAAAGCCATCTAGTGTGCATTCTCCTGGATGGCCGGAACCACTGGGAAGCAGAACTAGTGGGAGGCTGGAAGACGCAAGGAATGCACCTGCTGCTCCACAACTCAAAAGATTATTTTGTGCTCAAAGAACTATTTCTGGGTTGGTTACTTGGTTGCTGGGGTATTTATTATTTTCACAGTGCGTGTCTTTCTAAACTAACCCAGGTGTCTCACTGAAACTGTCTCCTCCAGCTCTGTCCTGCGAGCCCGGCTCTCCTGCGGCCGCTGTGTTTTCCCTCTGTCACGCAGCACAGAGGTGGCGAACAGCGCCACCTATCACCCTGCTGCAGTCTCCTCCAGGCCTGCTGGGATTAAAGCTCCAGTCCAGCCACACTGAGCAGGAGGAGCTCGGCAGACAGCCTGCTCTGTGTGTGTGTGTGTGAGTGTTTGCACGGTACAGACCACTGTATACTCGCGCTCCTCCACGACCTTCTTCACTTCGTCCCGTCCCTCCATGTCCTCGTAAGTGTCGTCGCCACTTCCGTATCCTGAGGCCTGGACAGGGAGGAAAGTCAGTGCAGTTATCTGAGAGGTCAGTCACTCCTTTCCTCTGCTGGAGAGCTTCAAGGAGGCAACAACAGCACTCAGACTTGATCCTGTCTCCAACCACGGCCACATAAATGAAACACAAGCCAAGTTCTGCCAATAGAAAACCACGAGAATGCAGAATCCAGCGATGAAAACTGTACTTGATGATCTCCTGCAGAAATCGACTTGGTGATTTAGGATTTTTCTGCTATATTTAAGATTTACATGAAACAATCTAACACTGCCAACGGTGCGTAAAATGCTGAGGGTTCGCTGATGTCTGAAACATCAAGTGTAGTGCACCGTCTCCGCCACTAGAGGGCAGACTACTCCCATGTATTTTGGGGGCAGCTCGGCGCTGCGCTCCAGAGGCCAGTGTTGGCGTGGCGTGTGCCGGTTCACACTCACATAGGGGTCGTCCTCCTCACACTGGTCGTCTGGGGCCGTGGGATCCGGCCTGAGCAGCAGCTGCTGGATGGAGCCCTGGAGAGAGAGAGAGAGAGAGAGAGAGAGAGAGAAGAGGAGGAGGGTGAGGCAGGATGAAGTTTCTCACATCTGAACCACACGTCCCTCTGTCTCCGAGCACAGCAACAACTGTGTGTTGTTTTTTTGTTTTTGTTTGTTTTTTTGTTGCAGCAGCAGCAGCAGCAGCAGCAGCAGCAGCGTCAACCTACGTCCTGTGGCTGTTTTATGAGGGCGGTTGGTGGACGACAAGGGGCTTTCTGCTGATGCACAGCAGGTGGCAGTGAGTCAAGGTCGCACGCAAAACACACTAAACAAAGGCAACTGCTCGTGCAATAAACAACACATCTGAGCAGAACACACAAAAAGAAAAGCCAGCCAACGCCACAAGAACGACGCCCAACTTTGTCCCCTAAACAATTCAGTGTGTGAGTTCCCCAGGCGAGCCCGGCCACAACAATGGGGACGAAGGCTTTGGCCGCTCCGCTCACTCATTATGCGGCCGTGAACGCTTGAAATGAGGGGATTTTTCCAAGTGCGCAGGAGGCAACAGCGTCAAACATGACATGGCGCTGAAGAGGGAGGCCACACCCCTCCATTTCCACGGTGGTCACCTCACAGAAAGAAGGAGTCTCTGTTGTATCAGAATGCCTCGGGACACACTTCTGGCTGAATGGCTCTGATAAGACTGCAGACACAGTTTGCCTTCTCCACGCCTGCTGCATCAGTGTGCGGGACGTCCTGCCCCGTCAGCACCCCTGCAGCCCCACGGCTGCACCCAGTGCAGTCACAGAGCAGCAGGCTGAGCAGCAGGCTGAGCAGCTTTTAATAGACATTCTGCATTAAACACTGATCCGTCTCAAAGGCTTGACTGTGCTCGTTCTAATGAAGCAGCGGTGTTTTTGCACGCACTCCTACTCGTCCTGGATGAGACCGACTGCGGGTCCAGAGCTGTGAATCTCACGCGTGGCTCGGGCTTCATGAGGTCCCGCAGGACAACGCAGCACTCGTGAAAACACGTGGCCGCCGCTCACTCCTCGTAAAAGAGTTGCCAAAAAAACCCAACTTTGTTCCAGCTGCTGACGTCAGGACGGAGGTTTTAACGCCGAGTCGAGGACAGATGTGCACGGTGACAAATGACACACACGGGGGTTGCTGTTGACTCACCACAAACCTGGGCAGGCCCGAGCCCCCGGCGTTCCCCACGAAGACTCCGGAGCTGGTGTTGAAGGTCAGGGGGCTGAGGCTCCTGTTGAAGGCCACTCGGTGGTGTTCCTCACAGTCCATGTACAAGCGCACCTGCGAGCAGGGACAACACACAACGTTGCAGCCACAACTACGCTGCTGAACAAACCGTGTTGCAGGACGGCGGCGGCCACCTCGGATCCCTGCATCGTCAGCGTGAACCTGGCCCATCTCCCCGTCAGCTCGCCCATTTTGAAGGAAGCCGCCTCCTGGGTGGTGCTGTGGAGGATGTCGGTGTAGTAGAGGACGATCCTCTGGGAACTGTCCTCCACCTCGGACAGCTCCAGGCCCAAGAACACAACCTTCCCCCCCACGAGAGAACAGAAGGAGGAGACGGTAGCCCGGTCAGGCTGAGGTGGTCAGTGGTGCGGCAGCTTCTCATCACAACTCACCCGCTCCTCTACCTACCTTCTGCAAATCGTCTGTGATGGCGAAGAGCGCGCCGCCGCGCCGCGTGGTGGGCTTGGCGGTGACCATGATGGCAAAGTCATAGTAGAAGGGGTCGGGGATGTGAGCCTTGGTGAGGCGGCCCACCACGGCGTCGGGGCCGAAGCTGTAGGCCGGGTAGCCCTCGAAGCCCGTGACGAAGGAGACGGAGGGCGGGAGAGGGACGCCGATCAGCTCCGTCAGGTCCAGGTCTCCCTGAGAACCTCGGCCTGCCGACAAACACATCCGGGTCATCGTTCTGGTTCCAGGTCTGACGGCGTGAGACACAGTGCGTCTGTCTCAGAGAACATCCCCCATTTCCCCACCATGAGCCGTCAGAACACAGCTGAGTGGGAGGTTGCAATCTGATGACTCTGTTCTTCTTTCCTTTTGTCTTTTCAAGTTACAACTTTAGTCTTTAGTCAGATGGACGTGGCCACCAGCTGCTGCGCTGACCTGCAGGCCAGGCAACAAGTCATGAAGCGGCCATGCGTGCAGAGTCGGTAGCTGCAGCAGGATGTGACGGACATCTGGAGCTGACAGCAGATACAAGCACCATGAGTGATGTGTGATGGCATATTTCTGATGTGTACATTACAGCCTGCTGCTGAGATGATCCTGCTGGAGACTCTTCTCAGGAGACTCTTGTCATCAACTGCTGGTGGGATGACACAGTGAGGAGACCTTCTGATTTCAAATATACATACGTCATTTTTTTCATATATGCCTCCTGAGAGCTTCGTCACGTGTCAGTGGTGATGGCTAGACGGTATCAAAGCTTCGTCAGGAAGTCGTCAGGAAGTCACGTAGATTCTTTTTCAACTGAGAGTTGTTTTGCTTCGTCAGCAATGGACGGAGCTCTTCCTCTCTTTCTGTCGCGCCGTCAACCGCAGTCGTCGACGGCTATTGGACGCCCTCTGCTGCTTGAGGGTGTGAATTACACCCTTGTCGGCGTAATAGGTCATAGATTCTTGACCTTTTTAAAGTATATATTTAAGCGATATTTAATAATAATTAAACTTTATTTTAAGCTAAACATAATAAAACCGTGAAGTTGTTGTCACGGAACGTATGAGCTAGTACACACACAAACACACACACACACACACACACACACACATGGTCCTCCTTAGTCAGAGCGCCCCGGGAACAATCGTCTGTTCTTGTGCAGTCTATAGGCAGCAGGGTGTATAGGCTGCGCATCTGGAAGCCGTTAGCTTAGACTAATAGACGCACGCTGCGCAGTGGCAGCTCCTGCAAATCAGGCGTACCACGTGCCGTGTGTGTGTGTGTGTGTGTGTAACAGTGGCAAAAAGTGAGGAGAAAGAGAAGCAGGCCGAGTTTAAGGATGCAAATATTAGAACTTCCACAAGTGCAGTGTGTGTGTGTGTGTGTGTGTGTGGCCAGGAAGGCTGCCATGGTGCTCTAATTGGATTGAAACCCCACCACTCAGACTGTGGCAACCAGAGAATAACAATGATGCTGTGCTTCTCACTTCTCACTGTCCTGCTGTGCAGTCTCCACAGCAGCCAAACACTGGAGTAAAACTGTCCTTCGTCTTTTCTCCTTGCAGTTGCTTCATCTTTTATTTTCATTTTTTTGCTCCATTTCGATGATTCAGTGAAATCTAAAAAAGCAAGAACAAGACCTGGGAAGTCAAAACACTCTTTGACCTATTTCTGGAATTACAAACTGTTGGACTGGCAGGACGGTACTCTAGTTGAGTGTATACATGTTGTTTTTTTTCTCTAAACCAATGACAACACAGCGGATTCAGCGCCACGTCTGTGTCTTGTGGTGAGACGGCCAAGAGTTCCTGGGCCAGAAACCTGCCTCTGATATCAGCGCAGATGTTTCTGGGCCGCGGGGTCGGGGAACTCTGGAGCTGAGCTGATCAGCGTGGACACATTGACACACATTCAGCAGGGTTCTCATGCTGTAAGAAGAACCCCGCGAGAGGCCCTGTGAGTCAGCGGCTGGCCAGCGAGCCCTGCGTCGCCCCACACTTGTAAAGCAAACAGCTGATGGAGATCAGGACACTTGGCAGCGGCGCAGACAAAAAATGAATTTCCTCATCTTCACAGTGATGAAAGTGGGGCAGCGGAGAGTGCGGCTCGGCCAAGTGAGAGGCGGCTGTGAGAAGCCGAAGAGTAAATCGGGTCAGGGTGGGACTTTTTCTCAGAGTGATCAGGCTGTTGTGCATCAGAGCTCCACCACCTGGACTGGAAGGAGGGAGAGCAGCAGAGAGGACGAAGGCCGTGACCGGAAACATCTCCTCCAGCTCGCGACGTTCCCCAGGAACGACTTCAAAGTCCAGTTACAGGACTGAGTCACTCGCCCAACGGGGGCTGGTTTCACTCAGCTCAGGTTGACACCCTTTGCATGGAGAGAGGCGTGTCCTGACGTGTTGGACCAGCGCGTCACAAGAATACATGGCTTGACTCTAAGTCTAGAGACGCGGTGACAACACATCTGATAAGAAGATTCAGCTTGCAGTAAATCCAGAGGAGCAGGATGATCTTCACGGAACCGCAAAGTCAACTTGGTTGCATGTCTGGAATCTCAGTGCTTCCCTGATGCTGTGTGACATCATCTCAAAGGCAAAGCTGGTTACACCCTTGAATAAAATCATTCCTCCCTTGAGAAATGTTTCCTGCATGAATTGTGAATCTGTGAGCCTTTCGATAGAACGGCTTCTCTCTCCTCATCTAGTGAGTGAGAAATGCAGTGAGCCATCGCTTTTTCCCAGTCTCTGCACCCAGTTGTGTTGCTCGGGGTGCGATGGCACTGACTGTGTGTGTGTGTGTGTGTCTATTTACAGGGCACATGGTGTTTGCACACCGGATGCCTTTGGGAGGAAAAAAGCAAAACTCTTTAAAATGGGTCAGCCTGCTGTGGGCGTGTGTGTTCTTTGCTGTGCCAAGGTGTTGGATTCAATAGCAGCACAGTGCAGGACCAGAATGCAATGCTGGCACATCAGCCAGAAATGTCACCGCTGTTCATCACGGCTCAGAGCCATACAAGGTTGTGAATATAAGAAAAATAACCCAGGGTCCATCCACCCTGAACCAGTAGACGCTCCCACCAGCCGGCAACAGCAACTGGACTTAAATAGAAAAAAACAGCAGAAATGTGATTATTTCTTGATTCACTTTTGGGCACACAAAGCCGCACAGGGCGCCTGTTGAAGTGGCCTCATGTCACGCGTGTGGGATGAAATAGGTTGAGACAGACAGCCGAGTGACGTCAGCGATGAAGGTGAAGTTGCTGGCAGGACCACACAGCCTGCGAGTCCGACTCCAGCAGGTGAGGCTGTGGAGGGGCCTCCCACCCGGCACAAAGCCGCGCTGTCAGCGCCGGGCTAAAGTGGCGTGTCAGCGCCACCATTAAGGAAAAGAGGAGCAAATTTGGGCTTTTAAGCGCCGGTGCTGGGATCAAAGCCTCCCTGACGCTGAGCTCATTAGCTGCAGAGGATGATGTCACACAGGATGACTGAACCAGCCTGAACGAGTGTTGAAGAGTCAAAGCACTGACGATACGCATTCTAAAATCTTTATCATTCAAATGTGTCTGGTGAAGTGGCCCTGATCAGTAAATTATCCAGGAGAAATTCACTCCATGTCCAGAAAACAGCACATTTAGCCTGGTGTTTACAGCCTCCTCCGGCAGAGAGGGAGCAGAGAGTTTGTCTCTTTCCTGGGGCAGCTGAAGATTAACCTACTAATTCTAAGACTCAGAAAATGTTCCGGGATGAAAAGGATGCAGCTGCAATGTTTTTCCTCATCTTACCAGGTTTGTTTTGGAGAGTAAACACACTGGCAGTGACCGGTGTTGCAGCTCGGATTGGTTTCTGTGCCAGAGGGCAGCCAGCAGGCACGCTGCCACTTTACGAAAAACTCAAACAAAACTGGCTCTGTCCACCTTGGAAGCCTCAGCTTCCAAATGCAACGTGGGTCCCAGCCATCGCAGAGCAGTGAACATTTTATGGACAAGGATACATTGAACAATGGGCATTACATTCTGTGACTCACACACTCGACAAGTCCGAGTATTAGAGAACGGCACGCGATGGAGGAGAGGGTGCACGACAGCGGCAGCAGCGCAGTGAGACATTCCATCTGAACTCCATCCAGCAGAGAACCTGGAGTTTCCATTATTTTCATTGGACCATCCAGAATTCTACTAATATTTCTGTGCATCCTCGAGCCTAAACCAGCAATCTGAAGTTTCCCCCTCCATGCGGTTATTTGTTTATGTATGTCCTGGGCAGCACGCTCACACTGGACTCATTCATCTGTCCGGAAATGCAAATATACTTCAGGGACGGCCGAGCGAGGCTTCAAGGCCCGGCCGCGTTACCTGCTCCAGCTTTAATGTACAGCAGAAGCACAGAGGAGGTCTGTTCTGGGCCGTCTGACTGCAGGAAGGTCACATCATTCAAGGAGACGTGGCTTTTATCTCCAGACCATATTTCCTGGCACCTCTGGAGAACCTTTGCTGACCTTCTGACGGTCCAGCTGATGCAGAAAGGCAGAAGGAGCTGAGAGGTGAAACATGCAACAGGGTTCCACCGCCGGCTCGTTAAGCGGCGGGATGCTTTTTCCGCCATAAAGCCAACAGCACGCGGTCGTCCACTACCAGCCCCAGAACAGGCCGTCAACACAGCAGCGCTGCTGATTATCCCCTAAAACGGTCAGAACCTTCACGGCCACTTGAAGTTCCCGCGGTGAGAGAAAGCAGACGGTTCCGTCCGACGCTGCTGCCGCCTCCTCCGTTCACTCTCACGCTTTGATGAAGAACTGAACGAGTCGGATCTGTGCCAACAGCCAATCACTGTGGAGCGGACTGGCAATGAAGGAAGCTAGCAGGGGAGTTTCACTCTCACCTCAACTGCTTCAAATTACAGCCTTTGTGTCAACAAATTAGCTCCATCTAAACTGCTGTTGCAGTGTTTTCCATGCACGATCGGCGGCTGCTGCTGCTGCTGCTGCTGCTGCTGCTGCTGCTGCTGCTGCTGCTGCTGCTGCTGCTGCTGCTTCACAATCCACTGGCCGCCGCAGCATCAACACCAATCATGTCCGAGCGCTGCGTGCATGGCGGCTAATCAGCGAGTGGTGACACGCTACGCTCTTGGCTGTCATGCAAAGTCTGGGCGCCAGGACCGACGACCAAACGTCCTCACTCACCCCCCCTGCTGCTTTATTCCAGGCAACACAAGCAATCCGTTCCAGGGTGGGGACAAAGAAATTAATGTGAGATAATAAAAAAAAGATGCAATTAGAGCTTTGTTTACAAAAAGAAAAAGAAAATGTTTTGAGGGAAATTCCACGGTGGCCCGGCTGGTACAAATAACATGACTGTGCTGGGAGGAAATGATAAGCTGCTGTTGCTGGACGGACTGGGAGTCAAATCAGCCGCGTCACGCCTGAAGTATTCAGGAAATTTACTGAAGAAAATGTGGCACCAAAGACTGCACGACAACTGAGAGTGTGAGAGAACTGCCTGGCGGGATTTCATATTTCTAACCTGCCACTTGTGATCTCATCAATTACTCAAAGTGCCCGAGATGTTGTCACCACATATCTGGCAGCTGCAGTCACGGCAGTCTGGCCTCAGCATCGGTTCACCAGTGATGGTTTCAATGGGAAAAAGACAGAATGGTTGGAGAAAAGTGTACAACAGAAAACACAAGAAAAAGAAACTTCTGGGTCTTTTTAAATCTAAGAAGTTGAGTGAGGAACAATCATCTTGTTCTTCTCCTCCTTCCAAAAGCCCCTCATACGGCACATATATAAATCTGCACACACACAACAGCAGCCTTGTGTGACAGGTAGCATGAGGTCTGGCGTGCTGGGTTAAAAAAAAAAAGGAAAAGAAAAAAAACTAGAAGTCAGGCAGAGCAGGAACCGAGAGCATTCTTGCTTCTCATCCAACATTCATGTCGGGGGGGTGAGTGTCTCACTCAGGGTGAGCAGCCTCTTCTCTGCCGGTGGTCTCACACTCGCACACTCACACACTCATGCTCCTGCTGCCGCACATCTCAGCACATCCCTTCTTTTTCTTGCAAAGATCTGCACTTTTAAGTTGTTGCTTTTTTGGAGTTGTTGCTTTTTGCACAATATATAAAAGGAAGCACACTGACTATAAGATGTGAGGCGTCCCCTCCGCCATCTCCTCAGCTGTCAGGATCTGCCACCGCCAGTGTCCGAGCTGTGACGGAGTCTCGGAAGACAACGAAAAAGAAAAGCAGGAGCCTGGCGGAGGCACGGAGTTTTAATGACAGCGTGGCTGTAGGTTTAACTGGAGGTCAGAGGTCAGAGCGTGACTCCGGCAGACCGTGGAGGACAAGCACATAATGACTTCCTAATGACAACATTGCAGCATCAAGGAGGAGCAGGAGGGGGTCACAGCAGGTCAGGCCAGAATAAGCATCAGTCTGCTGTCCTGATTTATCCTCCCAAGGCTTTTCTTCTTCATCCTCCTCTTCCTCCCCCTCCCACAAACACACAAACACACTTTATGACCTCTTACTGTCTCTTACAGTCTTTCATAAAACAATTCAGTGTCCTCCAAAGACAAACGATCACATTTTCAGCCTGCTGGATCTCGTGCTGATCCATCTCGCCGTCCTCCAGAGCCAATCAGATTCCCTCAGTATGATGCAACCAGGAAGGAACAGCTGCTTGCCACCTTTTCTTCCAGCATCTTCAGAAATGTGCCATTTTGGAAACTGTCCTGTCCAGCGTTTAATGAAAGTCTGCTGCGGCGAATCCAGCGTGCAGTGTGCCCATATAAAGCAGCGCAGTCACTGATAAGGACTCGCTCTCTTCTCTGCCGGCTCCGGGAGTGGGAGCTCTGCCGCTGCAGTGAGGCAAAGGCCAAATATTTCAGGTCCGTCAGGTCAGAGGAGCTGTTTGACATAAGAGTATCTCTGCAGTCTGTCTGTCTGCCACACACACACACTCACACACACACACGCACCTTAGACGTTGTGGCTGTAGCCTGTTGCGGGCCATGAAAAGTTGAAAAAGAGAGCTCTCTGGAAAGTGACGGAGAGCACGAGCCTTCCTGTTTGGCTGACAGAGAAGAGAAACACGTCTCTCAGCAGCGGCTCAGAGGCTCCCTGGAGCCCATGGTTAATAAAGCTGCACCAGGCAACCTCAACTTTAAAGTGACATCGGGGGCAGGAGAACACGCTGGTCTGATTAGAGAAGCCAAAAACAGCCACGACGTTTGTTTTCCACAAGAGCCCTCGTGTCAAGTTTCTGCAGGGCTTTGCTGATTCAAGAAAACATCCAATCCAGAAAGAAAGAAAGAAAAAGAAAGAAAGAAAGAAAGAAAGAAAGAAAGAAAGAAAAAGAAAGAGAAAGGAGTCAGACTGAGGTTTCATGCGTGGTGCTGGTTCAAACAATACATCATAACAAGCGGAGCAGCAAGGGCAAACTAAAGCGGAGCTCTTTCCTGGATACTGCAGAGGCTCTTCTCATCACTCTGGAGGTTTCCAGAGGTTTCCAGAGGTTTCTCCACAGTTAATTGTGCAAAAGCTGCTCTGGATGGAAGAAGGAAATAACGTGCTAACCTCTGAGTGTCGTTTCAACCGGCCCGCCGTGCGCGGCGGCGCGACATAAATCACTCTGGAAGGCAGTCAGCTCTGCCGAGAGGCTCCACTCTCGGGTTAATTAGAGAACGCAGAGAGGCAGGTGGTGGAGGCGGCCGTCCTCAGGGGTCAGAGGTCGTGCGGCTCTGTGTAAGCGGCACGTTGTTTGGGCCGACCCCAAGCTGTGTTTAAGCAGCTGAATAAATTGTGCGCTGACCAAAGTGTCGGAGGAGTGAAGAAAAAAAAGCACAAGGCTGCGCCTGTTTGTGGCTGCTGGCTGCCACTGATCAGCTCCTGCTGCTCCACGCTTGAAAAGCCCGTGTCTCTTCTTCTGACGCTGTTTAAAGGAGGAAGATGGATGGATGAGAGACTAGAGAGGACCGATCAGCAGAGAGCAGGCAAAGCCAGGAGAGGATGCTCCAGGAAAAGTTTTCCCCTCTCTGCACAACACTTGAGACATTTTGCAGCAGGATTGTGTGCAAGGGGAGTGGGTGGGGAAAGCAGATGATAGAGAAAAATGCCGGCTGCACCAGGCTGGTGAGGACAAATACGACGCAGAGGACAAACATGTGACAAAAACATGCTTCAGTGGAACCGAGGCGTCGACATCTGCAGTGACAGATTCTGCTCTGGCCTCTTCATCTTCATCCCAAACCCAACAAACAACCAAAAAAACCCTTCTCCCCTCTTTCCCAGAGAGCTCTGCCAGGGCTACAGCTCAGGGCTCAGGACTGGCCTGTTTGGGTGAGATCATCCAACTGGTCCTCACAGCGGAGGAGCAGCAGAGCCCAGTGAAACCTGGCTGCAGTTCAGGGAGTCTGGTGCCTTCACTGACTTGACTGGTATGTTCAAATGCTCTCTGGAGGACTCTCATCTACGGCGAGGAGGGAAGAGCCCAGTCTGCTTTCACCACGTCTGAAAAGGAAGATCCACCTTTCATCACGCCAACATACAGCGAGTAGCTGACGAGAAGCGTCGGCGCTGCAGCCGACCCACCAGCAGCCTGAGGATGAGTCGCTCAATTAGCTGCCAAATTGGCTCAAAATGCATTCTGGGAAGGAAGCGACCCCGATCTTTGACCCCTCCCCCGTGTCAGCCACAGCAACCAAGGAGCCCTCAGCAGCTGTTAGCATCATTTGTCAGGCCAAAAGCAGGTCAAGCTCATTGTCTTGTTATTCTGACTGGGGAATCCCGGCGGAGCTGTTGGTGTCAAGTGGCTCTGCTAGTGTGGACTCAACAACAGAAGATGCTTCGTGGAAGATAAATCAGTGTGGATGCAGGTTGTCTGAGAGTCGACTGTGGCGGAGCTCCAGTCGGCTGCGTGTCTGCAGACACATGGCTGCAAGAGTTGCTGCACGGGTGCAAGGCTCTGTGGACGGCGAGGTTGACCTCCACCTCTCTGCTGGTCCACAGAGGAGATCGCACGTCGCCGCCAGACCTCATAAAAGTCCTCGACAAGTAGGCGCTGGCACCCTGACCGGCCTCTCTCAGGTGGGCCTGATCCAGGCAGCAGCAGCAGCAGCAGCAGCAGCAGCAGCAGCAACACATCCATCAGCCTTTCCCACTTGGGCTTTTTCATTTTGGATGCACGATTTCAATCTTTGACATTTTGATGGCAGTTTTTGCCTGTTTTTATCATTGAAAACTGTATTAAAAACTTTATGTGTACGTGCACGTCCTCAGAGACGACACACATTGTTCTGTTTACTGCTGTTTTGAAGTGAGGGTCTGTGTGCCAGACGCATCTCTAACCGCGACCATTTTCCATTTGAAAAAAACTAAGCAAACTTGCTTCCTCGCTTTACAAGTTTCACTCATTTTATACAGACAACGCAACGCAACACCGAGCCCCACACGCAGCTGGAGAAAGCTGATTGCTTCAAAGTGAAGGCCAAAAAAATTTCCATCCGGTGCAAAGTGTTTATTGTGAAACTAGAACTGATCCATTTTCCACTGGCATCAGACCCACGTTGCCCCGTGCGCGGCAGAGCCGTGACTCAGGGCTCCAGAAGAGACATGGTGAGAAGCTGCTGAGACAGCAATGAAAATAAAGACGGCTCTATTGGAAGAGCAGGAGGTGGGATTGCCTTTACTCCCTGAGATAAAGACAAGACTTTCCAACAGCCTCAAAGATGAGACTCAGCTTTTTATGGTCAAGATTCTGGAAACACATTGAGGGCTGAGAAACACTGACAAAGGGAATGTTAGATAATATGGACCCATGACGTGGAACAACTCTTCTGGTGCTAAACTGCTGCTGAATGAACCCTCAGACCGAGGAGAGCTTTTTGTTTTTCTTTCTACTCTGGTCCAGAGACGGTGCTGAAAGCTTTCAGGGGCCCCAAAGCTCTCAGGCTGGTGTTTGCTGAAGGATGACAGTATTGTTCACTGCAGGACTAATAAAAGAAGAACTTCCTTCAGTCAGAATCTATTTAAACTCTGGGGTCCAACAGCTACGGCGTGATGTCAAGGTCTCTACTTTCTGAAACTAGAGAAGCTCTAAAGTTGAAGAAGAAGAAGAAGAAGAAGAAGAACGTCTGTGTTTTCACTCTACTAATTTTACGACACGATTGTTTGCAATGAGAGATGAATCTGTCTGAATGATGATGTCAGTCTTTGTTTGCTAATAAAAACGAGTAATTAAAATAATCAGATTCATGTGTCGTGTAATGGCTTTGCAATGTTCTGGATTTGGCAAAGTTGAGATCCGGAGCTGGAGAACAGTCTGACTCACTGCCGGCAGGTCGCAGGAGTCCCTCGGGGAACTCCTTCCACCAAACTCAAAAGCTGGTTCTGCTCCAGGCCATCGAGTGTGTTCATAATGACGTCACGATCTTGGATGAACATGTTCCATATCCCGGCCCAGGCCATGTGATATCACTCTATTGGATCTACAGGAAGCGCAACCGCTTCAAAAGCACACGAGTGGCTCCATGTCTGACTTCATCCCTGCGACCGTGCACAACGTGAAGTCACTCTGCTGTCAAGCAGGATCATTGGCTGTGTGAGTTTGCAGCAACACATAAACAGAAAGAGGCAGTGTACACAACAACAACAACAACAACAACAACAACACAGCTGGAAGTGCTGTTTGTGTGGCTTCTATCTTCCTAACTGGATGAAGCTGAAACAACCACCAGTCCCACTGATAGTTGAGAAATATATTGCCTGTTGTCAAGGTGCAGAATGCTCTTGGAAACTCTGGAAGTTTAAAATTTACTGCAAAGCCAGAGGAGCTTTTTATCTTCAGGGTTGGGGGCCGTAGCGGCGGTCGGCTGGATAACTGCTGAGAGACCACCGACACACAGCTGCCCACAAAACCAAGGCACGGAAAATCTCTCTCTGATATTCTTCCTTATTATTTCCTGCAATCATTTCTCACAACCAAACACACACACACACACACACACACAAGCACAAGCAACAGTCAGTTCTGTCAGACTGGCCAAACCAGATGAGCTAATTCTACAATATCTGAGGAAAACACTCAAAAGAATTGGAATCCAGTGTGTGGAGGGTAAATAAAGGACCGAGGAATCAAGGCGGGAGGCCGGAAGACGTCGCTAGTTGACCTTTACTTGCTGGTGATTGTGAAATAGGAAGGGAGGCTGAGAGAAAACATCATTCATTAGATTCACCGTGTGATTTTCAACAACAGTCTGCACAAAAACAACACAGCTGCCGACCAGACGAGCACTCGCAGCCAATCAGCCGGAAGTGCAGCCGCTGATCCCGCCCCCCTCCCACCGAGGAAACAATCCGCGTCTTTGGTGCCGACGGCCCTGGAGTCAACAGTGTGGTCCACCTGCTGCTGCTGCAGCGGCAGGGGTCCCTCCCTCTGGGACAGCAGGGCTCACACACAACACTGAGGTCAAACAGAAGAAGACAAAGCCCTGTTTTGAAGTCTGCCGCCGACCACAAGTCCTCCATCCATCAGCCACACTGACGGGAGGCCAAAGAGACCCTGTTAGAGGTTCAAGGTTGGGGCGAGGCGTAGCAGTGAACTGCTGCGACCTCCTGCCGACTGCTGGACTCTAGAATCAGGGTGGTGGGATGTCTTCTGCCGGCCGTCCTCACAGCCTGAACACACAACCTGCTTGTTTCAGCGCCGTCTGACGGACACTTTCCAGACTGAGAGAGAAATTCCGTGTTGTCACTTCAGTGGCGCTGCAGCCAGGTGGTCGACCGCGCCCAGAAACACAAACACACTGGTGGATGAAATAAAAGAACGGCGTCACTGAACTCGTGATGCTTCTGCCTCTCATCCCTTCCGACGGTGTGGAGAGGCTGTTTCCAGCGGCGTCACTGGAGGAAATGTTCTCACAGCTCACTGGAAGTTTCCATCAGCCGCTCCGTGACATCAGACCGAAGCCTTCAGCAGCCAGAACTCAAGCCGTTTCTTCAACCTTCCATCAGGCTGCTGCCAGTGAGGAGCCTTTCGAGGGGAAGCAGAGACATCAAAGAGTCCCGCATGATGCAAAAGCCACTTCACCCGAGATCTGCTCTGACAGTCTGCTGATGTTTGGAGATAGATCTCCACACACACAAAGAGGAGGAAAATAGAAACAGGCAACAATTCCAATCAATGTTGCATGTTGTTTGATTTTACAGGCAGGAAGGTTCAAAAGAGCGAAGAGAGAAAGAAACAACAACTCATCACACTGCAGTGTTCAGAGCTCTTGGAGGGAGCAGAGCTTTGATTTCAAATAAGGAGGCTGGCAGGTCACCAGACACAGAAAGAGCTCGAGAATAAAAGACACAAACCACAGAGCATCGCAGCTCCACAAGGAACTCTGCTGGATTCTGCAGGATAGATGGATGGATAGATAGATGAATGGATGGATGGATGGATGGATGAATAGATGGATGGATGGATGGATGGATGGATAGATAGATGAATAGATGGATGGATGGATAGATAGATGAATCGATGGATGGATGGATAGATAGATAGAAAGATGGATGGATAAATGGGACATTTGGGCAATTTGGAAGAGAACAACATTCACATTGGCCATGAGAAGATGTGAAAATGTAGCAGAACTCTTTAATGGTCCCACAGAGGAACCGCCACGCACTTCACACATCCTGCGTTTTCCTTCCACTTCACGCTTTGAGACAAACAAACACACAAAAAAAGAGAGAATAATTTTGTTTGTTTGTGATTTTGGTCTCCAGCAAAGTCGTCTGCAAGCAATTTTGCAGTTCCTCTTTCCCCGCGGTGGCTCTGCTCCAGGCTCTGCTCACCATGATGATGGAGGCCGTGTGGTGCAGCAAACATCTGGCTCCTCAAGCCAACATGCACATCATCACGCGTGCAGGTCACGCCGGCCGTCCTGTTCCATTCCTCATAAAGTCCTGCGCTTCATGTTTGCCATGCAGCGACGCGCTGAATATAAACGGCCTCATGTTTTAGGAACATCTGGATGTTTTTCTCCCCTGGTGCTTAATGGACCTCAGCGATCGGCTCTCCTCTTTTTATTAATCGGTGACAGCGATGATTCCCATCTGCCACCCAACAAAAACATCCGGAAACCTTTTGTGGAATTCTAAAAATATGTCTTTAAACATTTTAGGGTCCAATATTAACCAATTCAATCAGTCAGGTCTCTGCTTTGTTCCAGCAGAGCAGCTTCACCATCAGGCCTCCAGTGGCCACTGGCCAGGGAGCAGAATCAGCGAGGTGTCAGTGCCCCTCCTGACATCACAAAGGTTCTGTTGAGTTTGGTTTAGACTCTTCGCTGCTGATCTGCAGGTTTGGAGCTTAAAAACTTCACGGCCATAAATCCACCAGCTGGCTGGCGGCGTCCAGGCCCTGTTCAAATCCAAAGACCAAAAGTCTTTCCAATCACTGGGCTGCATCAGCTCAGCACCGTCACCAAGGCAGCGCCGGCTGGATGGAGCTTTTATCAGCCACTCTGGACTTCTTATGGACCACTGTGAGACATCAGCCTGGAGTCTGACTGACTTCCTGCCTTTGGCTGCGGACCAGCGTTGATGTCAGACAGGTTGATGGACAGACCACCACCAGTGTTGCAGTCGAGTTTATTCTAGTGGCTACACTCTAGCACACTTAGAAATAAAAAGTAAAGTCTCAGCCATCAACGTCTGGTTCTCTCCAACAGATCAGAACATAAAACATCATTTTAATGCCTTTGTTAAATGGGAAAGTGAACACTGTTTCAAAAAAAACAGAGTGATCCTTATCTTTGTGCACTTTTTTAGTGGTTTTACGGTAATTCGGGACCTTTTCTAGTGGCGTTATGTATAGTATAGCTGCGTATCACATAGACTACACCACTGACCACCACTGTGTCTTTGTCAGAGGGAGAAGAAGAAGAAGAAAGAGCAAACACACTTGGTCAGACCTCCGCAGATCAAACGCACAAGCAGAATAACGAGTTCTGCCTTTGATGGAGGAAGCAGCCTGGGCTTGCCACCAGAGCAGCTCTCTGCTCCTCAAGTCAGCTCAGACACACAGATCACTGCGAGATCATCGTCTCCCACCTGAGGAGTCTGAACTCTGAGATCAGCGTCTCCAACCTGAGGAGTCTGAACTCCATCGTCTCCAACCTGAAGTGTCTGAACTCTGAGATCAGCATCTCCAACCTGAGGAGTCTGAACGCTCCCTGTCATTCACAAAGGTCGCCACCACCTCCGCTGGACTGCACCTTCATCCTCCTCCTCCACCTCCCGCCCTCGCCATCGTTAACCTCGTCGCCGTGCTCAGGCTAACACCACCCAATTCATTAGCGCTAATGGCTCCTGGGCGCCGAGCATCCACGACTCCTGGGCCAGATAATTAGAAACATTATCGCTGGGGAACAATTGCCATGTGCTGTGCAGATGGACTTCATGGTTGTTGTATGTTCTTCTTCTTGCCGACGCAGTTTAGCGACACCATTAGCACTTGAGTGTTTGTGAGTGTGTGTGTGTGTGCAGCTGAAAGTGGTTGTTGTGCACGACACTCATTAGAGGCCATCAAAGCTGGCGTCAGTCCAGAGTCTGCTGTGCAGTGGAAGGCCTCTCCTGCTGTTTACTGGCTGACGTAAAAAAAAAAAAGCGCGCACACTTCACTTCACTCAGTAGCCCACTGCAGGCACTGCAGGCATTGCAGGCACACACTTCAACTGCACGGAGCTGCACGTCAGAAACACACGCACCACAAAGACACTTGGGGTGCATTGGGTGTCGGTTAAGCAGCCACTGAACTTCTCCCACTGCAGTGGGACCACAGCGGGCGAGCAAGAAGACACCTTGCAGGCAGCGCAGTGTTTTCGAACACGCCTTTTCTTTTTCAATGCAGACCCACTCAGTTTTCAACGCTGTTTTTGACTTTTTCATTTTTTTTTTAAAATCAAAACATGTGTCCTCCCAAAGAGCGTGTCTGCAAACTTCTGAAAACTTTCAAATTCATAAAACGCATCGTCATTGCTGCGTCTTTGGAGCAGAAAGCCCCACCCCCACCCCACACCCCCCCACACACACACGAATGTGTATCCATATCTCGGCCAAGGACGTTGACTTCCCATCACCGCTCCCTCCCTCCCTTCACTTCCTGTCTCAGCCAGCAGGTGCCGCCGCCACTGTTTGGCAGCTGAAAAGGTGCCAAAGGTTCTGGACGGAGGCTGCTTTCTATTGTGCACACTGACTTTTTATGGTCTGGCTGATGTACTGGCTCGGGCAGAAGACCGCCGCTGATCTTCCATCCGCCGGTTTTGGTTCTGCTGGATCAGCTTGAAAGCATCAGTGCACGTGGTTGCCAGTATTTGCACAGCTGACAGGAGCAGCGTGCACTATTTCATACAGTAAAATAAATAAATAAATAAAAAAGATTAGCAAAGGTGCAAAAAAACAAAACAAAGAGAAAATATGTGTGTGTCCAGGCAACAGCTCTGTTTTCCAGAGTATTTACAACAAGCAGCCTGGAAACATTTACTGTCCCTGCTGCTCTTCTCTCTCTCTCTCTCTCTCTCTCTCTCTCTCTCTCTCTCTCTCTCTCTCTCTCTCTCTGTGGAAAGTGAGGCAGCCACTACACACCCACTCTCACTTGCACACTTCCCCTCCTGCTTTAAAAAAATGAATGATGACAGGATTATAGTTGTGGCAGAAGCACAGAGACTGGCGGCGGCGGAGCCACGATGAGCTCTGCAGAAACTGAACCGTCAAATCGGCAAATCGTTCTCCATCATCCTCTTAACTCCGCCCACCCAGCGGCACACATCCACAGCGGCCAAGTTCTGCCCAACGTGCCGTCATCCAGCACCCATTAGTGTACTGGTGGTTAAACTCCACCAGTACAACTCCTCCACCACCACCACCTTTCTTTGCCAACGTGCTGCTTCACTCAAAATGTCAGAGACGATTTGGCCGAGAAGAGGATGAAATTACTGCAGCGGCTTCCAACAATGCTGCTTTTGTCACACCAACATCATAGGTCAGGATATCCACGTGCACGTGCACACGCACACACACACACACACACACACATACACAATGCAAATGCAAATGGCAGTCAGAATTCCAGCAGAGTGACGCTGCAGCTGTGATGACACGGAGCCTCTCATGGCCTGGATGAAAACTTAATGAACTCAGGCACCTGGAGTGGAGTCCCAATGACCTTCAGCACCACACACACACACACACACATGCACACACACACATGCATGCACGTCCAGATGCTCCAAAGACATCTGTGACATCATCATCTGGACCTTCAGCTACTGTTTGCCATCAACCTGCAAGATAAGCAGTTATGCAATGGAGGGTCAAAAAAGTAGCTTTTCCAGTTCAAAGTGGGACCAAAAAAACAACAACAACAACAACAACAACAAAAGGTCACCAGAGGTCCATTCTCTGCGGCTCCATTCCAGTTCTGAGCTGTGATAATAGTCTGCAGTGGTCTCAGAACCCAGAATCAAGTTGCAGGATAATTGAAAGCATCTAAGAAGCCAGCAGGTAATCTCCACCGGGACCTCTGTCTAATTCTACTAAACAGTGGCAGCCAAGAGTTTTTCCAGAGGGAGTTTGAATAACAGCCAGAATCCTCTCAGTCTACAGTAGTTCCTCTTTAAACTGCGGAGTGATGCTGAAGTTTACTTAACAACTGAAGAGTCCCACAGTCAGCAAGCTCACTGCTGGTGGTCAGTGAACAAGCAGGGAAGCAGAGGCAGTTCATTCAAAACCCCAGGGCTAGGAACATCTCATGTGTAGCCGAATGCAATACTGGAAGATATATTGTTATATAGACAGACTAGCTTTGTGCAGTGAAGTTGATCTGAGAATCTTCCTCAGCAGACGCTGTGAAGAGTTGTGAAGGGAGAGCGAGTGAGCGAGTGAGCGAGTGAGTGAGCGAGCGAGCGACGTACCGTCCCGCAGCTGATAGGCTGAGCCGTGACCACAGCAGAGCACCGCCAGGAGTAATCCAAAGAGCCGGGCAGGAATCCTGCAGGAAAGACGCAGCGGGGGGACGGGAGGGTGAGAAAGAGAGGAAGAGGAGCGGAGGAGAGTGAAAGGAGGGAAACACTGTGCTTTTCATTTACCGAGGGGTCATCTTGAGCTGGGATCCACAGGGACGTCGTCCTGCTGCTGTGAGAGGGAGAGAGATGGAGCCCACTCTGGCTTTCTGAGCGGCTCCCAGCCCAGAGCCTCTCTCTGACTCTCCTCCTCCTCCTCCTCCTACTCCTCCTGCTACTCCTCCTCCTCTCACTCTCTCTGCTTGCCGCTCAAACAAAGGCAGCCTCAGTGCGTCCGACTGCAGGGGCCCTGGCAGAGCTGAAACTCGACTCCTCCTGTCTCTCCACGGACCGCCGCTCTCTAATCCTGCCCTCCCTTCAGACATCGCAGCTCCAAACACAAATTAACACACTCTGGTCAAGTCCTCCTGCTGCCGCTGCTACTGCTGCTGCTGCTGCTGCTGCTGCTCCTCCACGCCGACGCGGCTTCCCTCACATTCTGCCCCACAGCCTTTTTAAAGCTCTTTTCTGTGACCTTAACCTGCTGCATGCAGGAGGAGGAGGAGCAGGGGGAGGAGCCTCCTCAGGGCTGCAGCATCAGAATATCCAAAGCATCTAGAGGAGCATTCAACACAAGGTGCCACAACAGCTCCAAGGTGACATACCTCAAATAAAAGCTCAAGTATGACGACAGACCTGGTGGCTGAGACCCGAGGGTCCAGTTGTCTGGTGACTGTTGGGTCACAGCAGTGGCTTCCTCTGACCTGAACTGCTCACCCAGATCTTCTCCGGGGCTCCGGAGACATTCCAGACCATATTGGAAATCTTATCCCACTCCTGTGTGCACCATTCCCGGGTCTCCCTGTTGAGCATGTCTCAGAATTCCTGCAGGGCAGTGAAATTCTGGGACGCAGCGGGCCAGTGCGCTTGAATTTGGCCTGGGATTGGATGACGGCGAATTTCAAATTGAATTTGCCTTCTTCTGTGCAGAGGTGGACAGAAGCGGACAACATCTTGGACATGCAAAGAGATGAAGAAGAATCAGAAGGTTTCAGTGGGCCGACTGCAGCACACAGAGGAGCCGCAGAGTCAAAAAGACCTTGGAGAAACTCTTCCACTTCCAATGTCACTCAATGAATTTTTCAGGTTAGACATTACAAAAAAGAAATGTTGTTTATATCAGCGGAGAACAGCAGTTTAAAGCTCATCACTGTCTGCGCTTGGTGCCATCATTAAAATACCTGGCAGTGGAGGAGGAGCTGATAAGCCTGTGTTCAGACTGACAGCTCAGACTGATAACCAGGCTGTGAGTGATGCTGTTTGAGCAGCGGCGCCCCTGACCATCGCCATCCACCACGGGCCGCATTCCAACCTGTTGTCTCCAGCGTCTGGTGGCTCTGTTAATGTGTGAGCCGCTCCGGGGCTGGACGGCTGTTATTTTCCACAGGTCAGCAACCAACAGGAAGTGGCTGCGGGCCTCCCAGAGTTCAGCTTCGTCACCTCTGGCACGGAGGGAAGCGGCTGCAGGTGTCTCTGACTCAGCGCCGGGCCGCCGGGCTGCCGGGCCGCCGGGCCTGATGACGGACGAGCCCTGTGTTGGGCACCAGAGGTGCTTGAAGCCCACACATGGCAAACAAACACGCGGTGGGTTTGATGTCAAGAGTTTGTCAGCGCCTTCATGTGGCAGCTTGTTAAAGTGCGGTGCTGTCGGCCGCTGAGTGTCAGCGGTTCTGCAGGACGAACTGGCTGGGTTTGGGTCACTGCAAGACCGCTCTGATGCAGTGAAGAAATGTTACACTGATAAGAGGCAATTAGTGGGACTTTAACCTTTGGCCTATGGCTGCCAAAGTTAAAAAAAATATTCTGTTGGTTGCACTTGCAACTGTCCAGCTCCACTCTGGAGAGCAGATCTTCCTGGAGGCGCTTGTGGGCCGAGAGCTGCTGAGCAGACTGAGAGTTTCACTCAAACTGCTTCCTGAGCGGAACTCTGGCCCACTGCCTCGAGTCTCCCACTGGAACACCGTCACTCCGGACCACTGAGAGGTCAGAGTTCACCCACTTTTTCACTTGATGTTTCTCTTCACACGCTGCCTGTGAGTGACACCAGCACTGTTTGGTCTGCAGCATTTGGAAGCAGAATCACAGTTCAAAGGTCACGCTTCATCTCAGAGGGCGGGATGATGATGATGATGATGATGATGATGATGATTGCAGCATGTGCTCCTGTGTGTGTGTGTGTGTGTGTGTCTCGCAGGAATAACCTTCAGGTGGTCCCCCCCCCTCGAAAGCTGAAATCCAAACACGGTGTGAACAAAAGTGGGAACCCTGCTCCTGAAAACAAGCTGCTGGTTGACCTCAGGCTGAGAGTGATTGACAGCGACTCCAGGCGGGAGGTCAAGCCGCTGCTGAAGGAGAGTGAAATGGGTTTAGGTGAAAGGATTGGGACCCTCAGCAGCCCACTGAATGAAAAATAAATCCTGCATTAGCGTCTGCAAAGGGGCACTGAAGGGTTGGAAGAAGGAGAAGAAAGGGTTTTCCACTTTGTAATAGTAAATGAGGTTTTCGTCAAGCCGGGAAAAGGAAAATTCAGCCTAGAGTTGGACTGGAGAGCCAGTCTGGAGAGCAGTTGTCTTCAGCAGGGCAACACGGTTGTGTTGCTTTCACCATTGGAACTATTTTGGATGAGTGGCGGCTCTATAGTCTCAGCTGTGCACTGTGGGAATTCCAGTCAGTCAAGGCTCCTCCTCCTCTGCAATCATCCTTATCAATCAATATACAGTAAGTCATAAAAGCAGGTGGAGCTTCAGTCTTTGGAGCGATGGAGGCGTCGGTCAGAGAGAAGAGTGTGGAAGAGGCGACGCAGCAGCCAGGTATTGTTCATTCATGCTGCTGCAGGGGAAAGGAAAGAAGTGGCAGTCATGAGGATGATGAGGATGATGAGGGTGATGAGGGTGATGAGGGTGATGAGGGTGATGAGGGTGATGAGGGTGTTTCATTCTGACGGCGGCCGGACTCTCATCCTAGGATGGAAAAACACTCCTGCAAATGGCACAACTTGGTCTTTATTTCAGTCCTCTTGTAGCTTCTTGACCTCCTCGACTGTTTCGTCCTCTTCCTGCCATTAGAGGCGTCGCTTCCAGCCAAGCCAGAAGGAGTGAGGAGAAAAACAAAGTTTGCAGGGTTGCGTCACCACAAACCGCTGGTTTCCTGTCTGACTTTCAACCGCAGAGCAGATCACAATAATAATAATAATAATAATAATAAGCAACATCTGGAATGAAACAAGTACATGGAATGCAAGTGTAGAGAGTTTTTTTTTGGTATCTGGTTTCCCCCTCAAGCGCATGGATTTGGAGCAAGCGGCGGCTGATGAAGGAGGTCCTACTGTTGGTTATCAGGAGGATCAGTGGGATCAGACTCAGAGCTGCAGGATCAGCTGCACCCCCCCCCGGGCCCGCCGGCCCAGGTTTCACCCCACTGCTGGTCATGACAGTGGCGGCGGCAGGAGAACTGCAGGGGCTTCTGGGACACAAATCAAACTCATTTTCATTTATTCTCACAACCTGCAGCAAAGCTTTGGCTGAAATGTCATTTTTTCATTGATTTTCCTCCTGACTGGATTTCCTCATCTCAGTGGAACAGAAGACTTTTGTTTCCATGGGATATTTATGCACAAGCACACGTTTGAATAATCGTCCCAGGACATTAAAAACCTTCTGTCATATGGAGATAATGGAGAAGACGATTTGCTATACTCTCCATGTCATGGAACCAGTGAGAGCGACGGACAGTGAAAACATTCGTGTCGGATGCAGAGTGCAGTTTGTTCAGGTTGTCGGAGGAATCTGGCCTCCGTGTGTGTTTCAGCTGCAGAGCTTCTTCTCCATCAAAGCCGAAGACACATGTGACCTCTGCTGGCTCCGCCCCCTTCCTGATAAGCGCTGTCCAAACACGCTGTTTGATCCCATGTTCAACAAGAACCTTTGCAACCAGCTGGAGAGCAGAACTCAGCCAGAGCCTGACGCCACCAAACTAAAGCCCAGGATGAGCTCTCCCTCACCTCCACCTCCTCATCCTGCACCTCCTCCTCTACCTCCACCTCCACCTCCACCAACTTCTCCCTCACCTCCACCTCCTCATCCTGCACCTCCTCCTCCTCCACCTCCTCTATCCACTCATCCTGCTCCCCTCCTCCAGCTCTCCCTCACCTCCACCTCCTCATCCTGCACCTCCTCCTCCAGCTCTCCCTCCACCTCCACCACCTTCTCCACCACCTCCACCTCCTCTATCCCCTCATCCTTCTCCCCTCTTCCACCTCTCCCTCACCTCCACCTCCTCATCCTGCACCTCCTCCTCCTCTACCTCCTCTATCCACTCATCCTGCTCCCCTCTTCCACCTCTCCCTCACCTCCACCTCCTCCTCTACCTCCACCTCCTCATCCTGCACCTCCTCCTCCTCCACCTCCTCTATCCACTCATCCTGCTCCCCTCCTCCAGCTCTCCCTCACCTCCACCTCCTCAAACTACACCTCCTCCTCTACCTCTTCCACCTCTCCCTCACCTCTACCTCCACCTCCTCATACTACACCTCCTCCTCCTCCACCTCTTCCTCTACCTCCACCTCCCCTATCCTCGTCCTGCTCCCCTCCTCCACCTCCTCCCCTCCTGCCTCTTGAAAGCAAACATGTTCACTCCTCTGCCAGGAGTTGTCGGTGTCGGAGAAGGAGGTCCCGTGGTTCGTCAGCGATGCAATCCTCTTTTAATCAAAGTGTATATTTAGAATTCCCTGCTGGGCTTTTGATCCTCCTTGTTGCTGCTGCTCCCCAAACAAGGCCATTAGCCCAGGAACAAACTTCAACAGTCAGTCAGTGGCCGACACGCTCCTTCCCCAGCTGCAGCCGCTGGGCGTCAGCGATGGCAGCGCCGCACCCTGGCGGCGGCAGCGCCTGCACCTCCTCCAGCCAGAGACAGCGTGGAGCTCAGCGGAGATAAAGCGGCCGCAGGTTCCAGACACGTGGCTGAGAGGAGGAAGCCTGGGGTGACACCGCTGGACCTGCTCCTGCTGCTGCTGCTCATCCAAGAGTCTGCAAACTGCATCTAAATCACAGCAATCCCCCAGCCTGCACACACACACACACACAGGAGCGTGTCTGCCTCTTGCTCTTGTTTTTCCACTGGGATCAGGGACGTCAAAGGTTCAGATGTGTGGGCTGATCAGCGTTTCTCTCCTCACCGTCTTCACTGTCTTCACTTCTCCAGACGCCAGGTCCACATAATTGATCTCAAATTTCTGTTTCCGCCCACAAACTCCTTCTTTTCAGACTTTTTCAAAGGTTCGAGAGGCTGCTGTTTTCATTTGGAGACGTATCTCTCATGATTTGGCCTCTTCAATCACAAATGATCTCTATCAATTCACAAAAATAATTCCCTTCATTAGAAAGGTTGATGAAGGTTGAGGATGTAAGACTTTAGACTGCCCCCATGCAGACCTTCTCCTCAAAAAAACCTCCATGTGTCCTGGACACCAAACGCAGTGACAGGAAATCTGCATTTGGACGTCGCCAAAACATCTGAAGCATCTGCTTCATCTGGAGGCGCTGACGTGCTCCTCAGCTCCCTCCAGAGAGTGACGGCAGGGACCCTCATCAGCCTTCTTTTCAATCTTGCAATGCGTTGAGAATTGTTGATTGAATCAAAGTGCAGCCGCAGCGTGGACTCCTGCTACCCAGCAGGGAAGGCGGCTTCTGAACAACCGGGACAAACCTCTTCCATTCTGAACTGGTTGAATTCTCTGGGCCGAAAGAGGAAGAAGAGGAAGAAGAGGAAGAAGAGGAAAAACTCTTGTCTCTTCTCTCTGGTTCTAATTATTGCAAGGACAGCGAGGAGAGCGTCTCACAGTCTTGTGGAACTTTTTCTTACGATCTTCAAATTCCTCGGGAACGTCTTGCAGCTCGTTCCCTTTTACAGTCTGGCAGTGCGAGCGCGTGCACACACACACACACACACACACACTGTGTGATGACCGTGAAGAAGTGCAGCCGCCACTCAAATCGCACCTCTCTGAAGATCAAAGTTTCCACGGACCTCCTGGTCTCTACACACCTGCGCGCCCCACGATGACACGTTGACAAAAATAAGAATGAAGAGAAAACAAAGGGTTGGCCGCCGCAGGGCTCGCTGTCACCACTGCTTCACATCCTCTCATTGCCACTTCAAGGCCGTGGCTGAGCGCCACATGTGCGACTGGGAGGAAACACGTTTCAGCGAGTGTCACAGCACTCTGAACAGCTCTTCATGTTATTCCTCACAACAGACAGAAAATAAAGACGCTGGTGGAGAGAAATATCAGAGGAGGATCAGACAAAGGCCAGAGGTCAGAGGTCAGGGATGTCATCGGTGCAGCTGGGAGTGAAGAGCTGGAGATAATCCAAGTCCAATATTTACAGCTAATAAATCAATTGGCCTGAACAAAAACAGCAAAAAGCTCAGCTAAATATCAAGATACTGAACTTTTCCTTGATCCTTTCTTCACGTCGACAAGTTTGATGGAAACCATCAAAGACGAGATGATCCCATGTGACTCGTAAGAGTGAAATACTGGCAATTAGTCTGCGCTCTGGCGCAGCACATGACAAAGAGTCACATGTGAGCCACCTGCTGCTAGGATTTATTGTGAGCTGAGTTTCCAGCTCGCTGCTCGTGGCCGCCGATAAAAATCTGGCAGTGGAAAAAAATCAATAAAGAAGCAGAAATTTGAGGAGGGATCCAGCGGCACCAGTCTGAGTCCATCGCCTCCTCTGCTCCTCTGCTCCTCTGCTCCTCTGTGGAGCGCTAGGACTGCCACTGCCTCCATCTCTCCTTGTTCCAGTAGCAACTGGAAGAGGAACACAAGGTTCCATCCTCACACACACACACACACTGGGACGCTTGTTCTCCGGGAGCGACTTCTTCTTCCCCCTCCTCAATACATCACAGCCACACTCTCTCTTTCCAACACATCACACACACACACACACACACACACACACTGACAATGGCTCACAGAGGCGACATGATGCAGGATGTGGAAATAATTTGCACTCCTGCTGCAATCCTTCCACTTGGTCATCTGCTCCGATGTGTCAGCATGCAGATGCCGTCACCGACAGCGGAGCATCAGCGGAGCATCAGCGGAGCATCAGCTTCATCCCAGTTCAGCCATTCCTGATGAATTCTGCTTGATTAACAAACAATACAGAAGAAATGGATAAAAGGGTTCTGATGGAGGCGCCTGCAGCAGGTTGTTCTCTGATTCATGCTGGCGTGATGGAGACGGACGAGGAAGGAGTCAGAATGTTCTGTCAACCAGCAGACCGGACCGGGTCGCTGCCCAGTGCTGCTGCCGAGCTCAGGGAAACAGGAGGCAGCGGCGCTGAGCCTGAATCAGTGCAGCGGCAACCCCCATCAAGCCAATCCTTCCTGACCACTCGGAATGATTCCTGCTCTGCCGTGACCTCCGCTGACCTTCATCCAGGCAGCGTCGACCTCAGGCACCAGCAAACTGCGGCCCGGGGCCAGATACGAGAAGAAATCATATTAATAGTCAGTCAGTCATCAAACAGCTGCATCTCCTCCATGTTTGCAGTGTTTCCAGAGTCATTTCAATAACGACCTAAACACCCTGGTGGTTCTGGGTGGTTCTGGATGGTTCCAGGTGGTTCTGGGTGGTTCTGGATGGTTCTAGGTGATTCTAAGAGTTAAACACCCTACTTGTTCTGGATGGTTCCAGGTGGTTCTAGGTGGTTCTGGGTGATTCTAAGAGCTAAGCACCCTGGTGGGGCTCCAAACTTTGCTTTGCTTCATTTTCCATTGACGTTACAGCAACATGTTTCCTCCATAATATCCCAGGAGAGACTGTTTCCTCCTATGAGGTGGTTCACCAAAACACTGCATCCATCTGCTGCTGCTCCGCTACCCCCCTCTGGCACACTGCAGACCCCACTGTGCCCCCCCCCAGCACTGCTCTACCTTCATCCTACTGTCCTCACCATTGGCTGGTTTTTCTTATGTGTGTTTGGTTGCCAGGCTTGGATGCAGCTGGTGGAATACTTTCCAAACCATCCCACGGTGCCATTTTTGCCAGATATTCAGTCAATGTAGTTTCCACTCTAGTGGGCTTCAGATGGACTCAGAGAGGAACAGGAAGTGCTCCTCCTCCGTTCTGGCACAGCTCAAGATCAACGCCTGCAGCTCTGTGTCTGTTGTTGTCGGCCCTGAAATTGAGGAGAGTTCTAGGGTTGCCAGGTCTGGATCTGGACCTCCACAGCCTCCCTTGCAGACTGTGGAAGGACAAGCAGCTCACATGGGCTTCATTGGTGAACGGCCATCAACTCAAGCTAACGAGAGTGAAGCACGATGGCTCAGTCCTGGCTTACATTAGGCTGTTTTTATGGTTGTGCCCAGCGTGAGGCAACAGCCAAGCGGATGTTTGGTGGCTCAAAGGCCTCTGGACCCCCTGCTGGCTTTACTGCCACCTGCAACCTCTGCAGGTGTTGGAAGTGTTTCTGCAGAGCCCGACTTTCTTCATGTGATTGAAAAGTGATTGCAGAGTGTGGTTCAGGTGAAAGTGGAGGTGGTGCAGCGCCGCCTCCACGCTGTCGGCCTTTGTTCAGTGACTTTGCTGAGGACTGCTGAGGCTGGGGGGGATTGTGGGGCGGGCCGAGGGTGCACAGTGCACAGATGGCTGCGCAGCGCAGTAATTGTTTCCGCTGTGATCCAGAGTTTCCACAGCGGCGGCAACAACAACACGGTCATTAATCTGCGGCAGCGAATCTTATCTCCAGCAGCAGAGACCAACAGCCAGCGTGACACCATCACCGCATCCTGGGGGGAGGGGGAGGGTGCTATCCTATCTCATGACTGGATCATGATGTTCAACACGTCCTGTCTAAACAACCTCCAGTGTTCAGAGAGAAGGCTGTCGTTGCTGGATGGCTGATGCTTCGCTACGTCACAGCCTTCAAAGACCGAAGGCTTTTCTTCATCCTGTTTCTGAAACTGTCAAAGTCATGTGGAAGCCAAGAGAACTCACAAAGAGACTGACCCACATTTTGTGAGTGCACGAAAACTGAGGCGACGCTTCCAATATTTTATGCGGCTGCTGTTGGCTGACTGGGAAAAATGATAATGAAAAAACAATGACAAGCTGAGAAACACGACTGAACACAACTGAACCCAGGAGGAAATCAAGTCACAAAGACTCGGCCCATTCCCACAGCCACCGCTACTTCAAGGCCACTCGGAGGATTACCCATGATGCTTTGCTTGCCCTCCACAGTGGACTCCCTCCTGCTGAGAGCCCACGTCCCCTCCACACCTCCACGCCTCCTGGAGACCTTCTCTCTTGGACCAAGTCTGATCACCAGCAGCAGCGTGACAGACGTGGATTAAATTCCACACAATCTGGCGGCGACTCTCTGGCGGACGACCCTGAGGACGACCTTGAGGACGACCCTGAGTGTCTCCGTCCTGGGAGACGAC
>CM020520.1:700000-782500 GCA_009823395.1 Thamnaconus septentrionalis
CCTTTCACACGAAGGCTCTGAAGTCTCTGCGAGGGAGGGAGACGGAGACGCCGGCTCCTTCTTCTTCATCATCCTCTCCTCTTCAACTCATTTCATCTTAAAAGCCTCTTTTTTAATTTAACTGGCCACTGCAGTCAGATATGAGAAAATGGCTCTCAAGGCCGAATACACACACACACACACACACACACACACTGAAGGGTGGAAGGATGGTGGGGGGTGGTGATGTGTGAGTGGGACGACCTGCAGCGGCCAGAAGCTCGGAGCACTCGGGGGTTTGGAGGGTGTCGCTGCCAGCTGATGATGCTGCCACTGGCTTCCCAGAGGAAGAGGAAGAGGAAGAAGAACAACAACAACCAGCTGCCTTTCCCACAGGGATCACTGTGTGTGTGTGTGTGTGTGTGTCAGGAGGTTAGGAGTCCAGCTGCCTTGGAGAGGAGTCACTTCCTGTCTGAGGCTGGGCGACTCTCATCAGACGGTGAACCACAGCAGAAAGTGACGACAACTACTTCTGTCTTTGACACAAAACAACAAAGAAAAACAAGGTGAGAGGTTGCCGGGCTTCACTGCTTCAGGCAAGGATCCTCAAACCAGAGGAGGATGCAGGAGCAGCAGCAGCAGCAGCAGCAGCAGCAGCAGCAGCAGCAGCAGCTTTTTCCAGTCAGTGCAGTGTGGAAATGCCTGGAGTTGCCTGGTTAGTTTGGCTGTTCTGCTGAATCTTAGAACTGGGAATCTTGGGCTTGGATTATTAAAGCAGCTCTTGTTGACAGAAGTCTGCTGAGGTCCTCTGCAGCCTCCTCTCCTGCTCGCCTCACATCAAAGTGATGCACGCAAACACACACACACAGGCGCACCCACACACACTCTCCATCAGGCGGCAAAGTGAATGAAATCCACACCAGCTCAGCCACCCTCGCTCAGCTGAGGCCCATCCAGACACACCTGGACAATACATTCACATTTCCAACAGTATAGGTCGTGCTCCGGTCGTCCTCCGGGGGCAGCGCGCCCGCTTCCAAAGCGATTGCAGGGATGCGTCGGTGCCTTCAGGGCGGTGACGTCAGCAGGGGTCTCGCCCACCGCTCCTCTGCTTCCATCTGCTTTATTGCGCCGCTTGATTGACTCAACACCAGGTTGTGTTCAGCAGAGGGGATCAGTTCTGGAAAGCTGTTCCTCAGGTTCCTGCTGCCGTTCCACAGAATCTCCACTGCAGAAAATCGCTCTTTCTCAGATGCCTTCTGAACAGCTTTGCAGCGCACAGCCACGTCGAACCAATTTGCAGCTTTGCATGTTTGCAATTTAGCCACAACAATGCTGCAGAGGAGAAAAAAAGCCGAAAATATTTTTGAATCATGTAGAAAATAGTGCGGTGGTCGGAGTTCTGGGGAGGATGTATTTCTCCTGTTATTGAAAGCAGGTGCAGATGATTCTAGAAAATGTCTTCAGATGTTCCCGAGAATAATAACAACAGATCAAATGATGCTTGGTAGGTTTGGTGAAGACCTTCTCCTGGTCTTTGTTAATGGCGGCCTGGAGCAGCCAGTCAGCAGCAGCTCCGAGAACCGCCTCTCTGCCGTCGTCCTGACCTTCCACACGTCGCCATGCAGCCAGGCGTTCAAAGCAAAGTGCACACAGAACCCTGCAGAACCAAGGACGAGTTCTGTCGTCATGGAGACGAAGAAAACTGAAGGAACAATCGCAGCGAGGACGCGAGATGTTATTATGTTGATGAATAGATTGATGAAAAGATTTCAAGGCTGCAGTAGCAAAGAAACACAGTGAGCGACTGGCAGAGCGTCGTTTAGTGGCAGCAGCTTTAGAATAAAGAATCAAATGAAGATCATCACCGATTCATGCGTCAGCAGGCAAACCCAGGCGCAATGATCTTTGATTATTAAACATATCTGGCGGTGCTTCCAGTGAAGAAAGGGATTCTAATATGAACCAAATAGGTGAAATTGAAAAAAGTCCAAATAAAATCTAGATGTCAAATTGAATTTTTAACCTTTGAAAGGTCTTAAATGAAGCTTTACGTGAACCAATGAACAAAGATCTACACGTTTCCTTGGAATGTTTTAACACAGTGCACCATTGTTTTGTTATGGGATCAAACTGCAAATGTTTGACTTCCTTTTTCCGTGGGATTCAAAAATGCCGTTGCAGAAAAGAGTCATGCGACGGAATGTCTCCTTGAAAAAACGTCTGTGTCCCAGCTGCTTCTCACTCAACACTAGCAGGGAAAAAGCGCCTCCTCCGCTGTGGCTCATAATGTCAGATAAGGTGGAGGGGAGGAAGAGTTGCCTGGACGAGGAGGAGGGGGAGAATCTAGAGCGCGGACGCAGGAAGCCCACGCGCTTTGTTGTGGAGGGACGAGGGGCTTTCCACCGTCGCTAAGCAACCAACAACACCACGCAAACACAGACGGGACGTGGCGGTGGGCCAAAGGTGGCGTGAGGCTGGTCGCTCGTCTGAGCACGTGACCTCGTTGACCTCTGACCCTGCCAGAGGCAGCCAAGAGATGGATTGGCGGGACTGAAGGAGAAGGAGGGAGTGAAAGGAAAGACCAGCACCAATATGTCAGCGGCCTGTCGGTGTAGTTGTGACATCACAGAGGGCTGCTCTCCACAGTGTTCAGCACACCTGCAAACAGTCGCTCTCACTTCACTACATTGTTCTGGACTCGTAAATGTGTAAAATGTAATTCAGAAATATAGGACATTTAAACAAGAAGAGACAATAACACCCTGCACAGCTGTCACTGTAAACTTCTGGACCACTGCCGGAGCAGGAGAGGTAGCAGTGTGCCCTCACGGCCGCTAGGTGGAGCCAGTCTCCATGAAACACGCCAGAGGGACCCTCTGAAGCCAGAGTCAGCGTTCAACGGTAGCTGGCCTTCAGGGCCCCTAGGTGGAATCACTCTCAGTTACCCATGATGCACTGGTAAAGTTCAGCATGCGTCGTGGCCCGTGCCTCAGCTCAAGCCTGCGCCGTCACCTGCAGAAGCTTCCATGGCTGCTGGAGCTTCTGCTCGTGATGTGCACAGCACGGGGTGAGTCACGGAGGAGGGTGGAGAAGCCTTCCAGAGGAGGAGAGACAGGGAGGTGGAGCAGGCGGAGGAGGAGGAGGAGGAGGAAGAAGAGAGGCTGATGAACTCCCAGATGGACTTTGTCTTATTGGGAGCGGGAGAGCAGGAGGGGTGAGTTTATGAGTATAGGGGGGACAAGTCGAGGTATGTGTGTGTGTGTGTGTCGGGGGGGGGGGATGAGTCAGAGAAGGAGGAGGAGCTGGAGCTGGACAGGAAGTCATTAAAAAGATGGAAATCAGGAGAGTGTGAAGACAATGATGTTGGAATGGAGAGAGAGAGAGAGAGAGAGAGAGAGAGAGGCGAGGAGGCTGCGGGTGTGGGACAGCGTCGCCCTCTACTGGTCACTCACATCCTCGCATGCAGCAGCAGCAGCAGCAGCCGATAAGCAAGTGAAGAAGAAAAACCAGCAACTAGGAGCCAAACTAGTGATGTGTGTAAAAACAAGTCCGTGAAAAACTTCAAGGCCTCGAACGAGGAGCTCAACCAAAACACGAGACGCAAATGTCGCTGAACAGCCACAGCTGTGTCACCTCAGTTCTAACACTGAATGATACATTCAGATCAGAAGCTTCTGATTTCATAAAATCAGAAACTCAGCGACCTTTTCTTTGTCACTGAGGGATGAAACAAAGAACCATACAAATGAAGAAATATTTCTTTTTTAGCTTCAGTCTGTCCATTTATATATTAAATATTTTTAATTGAGGCAATTTGTCTCGTTTAAAAGTCTGACAGCACTTCCAATGATGTCCACTTGGTGGCACTTTAAACCTGTGGCATGGCAGATAAGCAGGGAGGGAGGCAAACGTTGGAACCAGTGCATCAATAAAATTCCATAGTACTGATTGTCAGATCCTACCAAGCCAAACACTTGATTCAGTCTAACATTGCTTTAATTCACAGCTCCAGGAGGCGTCTGATTCAATTTCTGCCCTGCTGCAACTAGAATGTCTTTGCCTTGGAGTTGACTGGGCGGCCTGGGTCACCTGAGTTCAGGTTTGCACTCACACCATTGGTCAGCCTGGGTCACCAGTGGCTGATTAGCCCGGTGTTAGTGGCGGTGGGCAGAAGGCGCGGCAGATTAGCGCTAAGTGGTTTGTGAGCGCGGGCGGCGTGGTGCGACAGATTGCCGCTAACTGCTGCTAAGTGGCACAACTGCTGTTGCAGCAGTAGCACAGTAGAGGTCAGGGGTCACCTCGTTTTTCCTTTCTGAAGGGTCGACATGCAAGCCCAGAAGCACCGACGTGAAACTACCAGCAGCGCAAAAGTTGCTGTGCGAGCAGGACGGGTTGAATGCAGAGAAACAATAAAGTTCTTGACTTCAAACGGACTGGATCCACAACAAACCAGGACAAAAGTGCATCATGGGACCATCGAGTCGTCTTCCTGCGGAAACATTTAAAGTTCAATAAAAAATTCTGTATTTCTAGCACGGCAGGGGATTTCTCCTGCCTGCTGGGGTCCGGTCCGGTCCGGTCCGGTCCGGCCCGGCCCCGCTGCGAGGCTCTGACTGCAGGCCGAAGCAGAACAAAGATGAGCGGCTGATGAAGCCTCCAGTGGAGAGGCTCTACAGCGCTGAATAGGAAGTGGCATGAATGGGATTTGGAGGGGTGACAAATCGAACAGGGGATTAGGTGTGTGTGTGTGTGTGTGTGTGTGTGTGTGTGTGTGTGTGTGTGTGTGTCCGCGTGGACTACACCAGCTGGCTGAGTCCTCCCTTATTAACCCAGGAGGTAGTCCTGTATGCGTGTGTGTGTGTGTGTGTGTGGAATGTATCTTGGAGCAGGCAGGGATGCACTGCAGCTCCCTGGAGGAGGAGCCAACATAACAAAAACAAACAACACTACTGATAGTTTTTCATCTGATTGGATTAATTCTGCATGTATTTCATGCACCGAGTGGGTCAGTACAGACAGGATAGCAATCAAGGCTTTCAAACCTTGGATTCTTTCTGCTGCTGCTGCTGCTGCTGCTGCTGCTGCTGCTGCTACACAAAGAGCCGCTGTTCCGAGGCGTCGGCCGCCTTCACGAGTGGCCACCAATCAACAAGGCAATTATCTCGGCCGTAATCATCCTCAGTGGGCGGTGTGCAAAGAAACTCAGCTCGGCATTGATTGGCCATTGACGCGGCAGCATTGATTTCTGGGAGTTGAGAGTAAGAAAGGTTTCTGCTTTGTGTGTGTGTGTGTGTGTGTGTGTGTGTGTGTGTGTGTGTGTTTTAAAACAGTGTCTGACTGAGTTGTTGTTCAGTCCACCTCACACAAGGTCGTGCCAGGGAGGAGAACAACGTCTGTGGAGAATCAATGGGAGGATCGAGCTCAACACCACACACACACACACACACACACACACACACACAACAAGAGTCTGCAGCTATTCTTTACTCTTGTGCAAAATCTTGCTTCTCCAAATGTGGAAGAGTGGAGGCCTCATCAGCTGTGTCGTCATTAAAGCCGGACACACACACACACACACACACACACACACACACACACACACACACACAGGGGTGTGTGATGAAGAGGCAGGTGCTGCAGCAGGGGAACACTGGGCCACTTGTGGCTCTTCAGAGTGTCTCTCTGCTCTTGTCCCCGCCCCCCTCCACCCTGAAAACCCCCCCCCAACCCTCTGCATTCACTTCATGCCTTCACGCTGTTTCCAACAAGCCGTCGTCATCATATTTTTTGTCCTTGGACACACACACACACACACACACACACACACACAGAAATGTTACTGGAATCTGTTGCACTTCTTCTTGTTGGGATGTCTTTGAGAAGCAACAGAGGCTTCCTGCACCACCAGCGCAGCCTGTTGGTTGGTCGTCTCAGCCTTCTAGACTAGAGAACATCCAATACGTCACCAGTGGAAACATCTGTGAGGTGCCTGCCAGCTGAGAGGTTGCACAGACTGTCACATTATCCGCAAGAGGAAGAAATCAGAGCGGCAGAGCAGACATGCACAGGGCCAGTTGAAAAGACTGGAAACAGACAGAGATATTTCATGACTGACCCACTATTAACATCACTTCCTCAACTTTGGCTTAAGGGTCGGATTAAAAAGCTGAACGGTCCGCACACGGCCCCCCGGGCCGTAGTTTGGCCAACGCCTGGGCTAAGAGGACAGCGAGCCAAGCGGGCGGCAGCTTCAGCCAGTCCTCCTGTGTGCAGGTGCGTCAGGTGAGGATGGTGAAGCTGCCGGGCTGAGGAGCCTCGGCACTCGCCAGCCCCACCGCACTGCTCTCAAGGGTAATGGCCTCTGAAGGAGGCGGCCACTCTTAACAAGTCATTTAACTCCCATTTAGGACGTGGCAGCAGATAATAACCCCACCCACCACCCACCAGGGTGGGGGAGGGCAGGGGAGGGGTCTGATCACTCTGTTCTCACTCTGCTCTCCTCTCAGAACATCAAGCTGACGGCACGCTCATATTTTCCCAGCAGCTCAGCAAACAAGAAAATAAAGACACAGCGGCTCGTTGGTGAGCACCAGTCACCCGTTCATCACCACAACACTACACAACACAGGACAACACCGCACAACACAGGACAACATGTTGAGCTGACATCAGCTGTGTGTTGCAGTGTTGACCATCAAAGTGTTTTCTTTTCAGCAGCATTATTCCACATACAAATGAAAAGAAAGGAGTGGGGGGAGCATCAGAAAGAGGCCACGCCTCCATGAAGCACCCCTCAGCACTCACTCACTCACAAGGTGCCTCAGTTCTTTGTGTTTGTCCATATTGGGGATGAGTCAGGCCCTACAAGTCTGAAGGTCATCGCAGCCATTCAGAGAGAGAGAGAGAGAGAGAGAGAGAGAGAGAGAGAGAGAGAGAGAGAGAGAGAGAGAGAGAGAGAGAGAGAGAGAGAGAGAGAGAGAGAGAGAGAGAGAGAGAGAGAGAGAGAGAGAGAGAGAGAGAGAGAGAGAGAGAGAGAGAGAGAGAGAGAGGGAGAGAGAGAGAGAGAGAGAGAGAGAGAGAGAGAGAGAGAGAGAGAGAGAGAGAGAGAGAGAGAGAGAGAGAGAGAGAGAGAGAGAGAGAGAGAGAGGAGAGAGAGAGAGAGAGAGAGAGAGAGAGAGAGAGAGAGAGAGAGAGAGAGAGAGAGAGAGAGAGGAGAGAGAGAGAGAGAGAGAGAGAGAGAGAGAGAGAGAGAGAGAGAGAGAGAGAGAGAGAGAGAGAGAGAGAGAGAGAGAGAGAGAGAGAGAGAGAGAGAGAGAGAGAGAGAGAGAGAGAGAGAGAGAGAGAGAGAGAGAGAGAGAGAGAGAGAGAGAGAGAGAGAGAGAGAGAGAGAGAGAGAGAGAGAGAGAGAGAGAGAGAGAGAGAGAGAGAGAGAGAGAGAGAGAGAGAGAGAGAGAGAGAGAGAGAGAGAGAGAGAGAGAGAGAGAGAGAGAGAGAGAGAGAGAGAGAGAGAGAGAGAGAGAGAGAGAGAGCACCCTGGCAGGAAGCTGGCGCTGGCCAATCACAGGGCCTCCCTCTCCGCCATGCGTGTCTCATTGTTGACGCTGTGTCATTGCGGGACGTGGTTGCCTAGCAACACCATCCAGCATCCAGCCAGACCCCACGCCCCATCTCATGTCAGAGGGGAGAAGCTCCGCCCCCTGACCGCTGATTGAAAGGTCACTGTGTGTGTGTGTTGGGTCAAGTTCACTGCATCAGGTCAGCTTTGCTGAGAGCCACCAGGAGCCACAAACACTTCCAAGGAGAATCCCAAAACTTCATGTTCACTTCCAGCGCTGCACACTATGGAAAACGCACAATGGAGGACGCACACACAAACACACACACAGCCACACTACCGACAAAAGGGAAGCATGTGAGTGAAAGCCTCACTAGACGCGTTGGAACTGGAATTGTGACCTTTTGGCTCACCAGGACGATGGGCTGTGTTTCTAATCACTGCCACCACACACTGACACACTGCACACTGGTGTGTGTTGGAAAATGTGGCGCCTCCGTTTCCTGTTTTGCTCCAATACCTTCTTGTTTCTTTTCTGACCTTCTTTCAAATGATTCACATAGCAGCCCAGCAAAACACGGTGACCTATGAGGAATAAAAGCCTGGTGTCACTCTGGTAACCAGCAGCAGAGTGCAGCTGATTGGCCGGCTGAGGCTCCAGCAGCCGTTCCACAAGATCAGTCACAGCAAAGACATTCCAACAGCAGATTTAGCCCTCTGTTTACAGCCCGTCACCCTCATCATGTCTGGGGAGATGGTGTTTGAGCTCATGTCCTGGAAAGTGGGCGGGGCTGAACATCTAGTTTGGCTCTTATTCACAGTGACCTTTAAAGGTCCTTGCAGGTGTGTGCCGCAAAACGCTCTGTTTTCTTTCCTCCCTCTGAGTCAAGTGGAAGCTGTACTCACCCTCAACACGCTGAGCTCTCTGCTCTGCACTCCAGCGCCACCCACTGGACAGGACGGCCCACACGCCGAGCCCTTGAATCCTCACGTAGAACCCCGAGCTGTGCTGCACAGGTCTGACTTGACGGTGCTCTGTTAGCAACTTCCATCACAGCATGAGGTGAAGTGTCCACAAGCTCCACAGTGATTGGCTGGAAACATCACATGGTAATTCACTTCCTGGGGTCAACAGGTCATCGAACATCAAAGTTTTAATATTGCTCTTTTTTGCATCAATTTGGAGTTAATTTGCTATTTTATGGCGTTAAAAAGTTGGAAGGCCATCGACTGCAAACAGAGCAGAGAACTTTAAGCAAGCCTTGAAACACTTTGGTCCAGGATCGATATTTAATTCATCTCACCCCACACAGAGGCCAGCAAGTGGAGCTTGGAAAATCATTTGTTTCACTGAGAAGCAAGAACAGAAAACTTCCACCCAGCTCCTTCAGGAGGCGCTCAACCACCCCAGACCACAGCGTCAGCTCTTTATTTCCTCACAACCCATCAGCAAGCGGAGCCATGACAAAGTGTGACTCTTGGTAAATGATCAGCTGGAGAACCTGGCTGCTGTCGCTGCTCCAGTGGCCTCCAGTCGCTGCTCCAGTGGCTGCTCCAGTGTCTGCTCCAGTGGCCTCCAGTCTCTGCAGACCAGCTTGCACGTTTCTTCTTTTCCAACTTGCTGTGAGCTCGATGGACCCGCAGCTCCGCACCTGCCTTTAGTTGCTCAGCTGAAAAACCTTCAGTGCACATCCTCTCACCTGATGCTTCTGCTGCTGACACACACACACATTCACACACTGAGAGCACTAGGTGCAGTGAAGACAGCAAACGGTTCACATTTAATGCCCTGGGCTTTATTGTCTTATTTTAGTGAGAGAGTTCTGCCACAGTTTTTTTTTTTTGTTTGTTTTGTTTTTTTTAGTCTTTTCAGCCTCCAGGTGGGACAAGTAAACCTCAAGGATACATCCTGCCATTGGACTGGGCATTCAGATTGTGACAAAGAGCAGAAGCACTACTAAGTAATGCTGCCTTTGTGCCAAACTCTTCACAGAAGAGAGAACATTAAATTCCCCAAAGGAAGGCACCCAATACTTGTGGTTTTTGGCCTTGCAGCCGTCTGGAGATTCTTTTTTCAAAGAAACAACTAAAAAAATAAAATAAAATCAAATGAACGAGAGGACACGAGGGGAGAAAGAGAAAAGAAGAAGAAAGCTCCTCCATCCTTTTTCATTAGCATTTTTTTTGTCATTAAAAACTGGAATGATGAGCCGCCCACCTGACCTCCTCCCACCTCATCACCTGATGGACCGACACGGAACAAACCCACAGTGTGAAGCCTTTCAGCGGGGAAACAAAGAGCCGACACTCAGCTTTACCACAAGAAATAAAAATACAAAAATAACTGGATTTCTGTTTGACATAAAAAGTCTGTGGGGGAAAAAAACAAAAAAAAAAAAATCAGAAAACAAACAACACCGCTGGGGATGATACTTGCATGAACATGATGATGAACCCCAGTTGAAAAACAATATAAAAGCAGCATCGATATTTTATCAAAACTAGGAGTAAAAACAGGAAAAAAACAAAACAAACAATATATAGTGCTTTAATTAGAAGCAGCAAAGGCTTCTGGGAAGAGAGCTCATCCCTGTTGTTGTGACTTGTGGGAAGAGAGGAGTGATTCCAAGCCCCGCCCCCTACTCTAGTGAACCACTGACACAGCGCCTCCTCCTGGTGGTCGGGACCATACATTGGTTGCCTTTCCTCCCCTCCCACACACAAAAGCACAGGGACTTCAATAAAAAAAAGAAAAGAACTCAGCATGGGTGGGGCTGGCTGGCTGGGTGGAGGGGGTGGGGCTGGCTGGGGGTGGGTGGGGCCTGCAGTGCGTTCACCATATACAAAAATACCCAGGAGTCCGTAGCTACCTAACATTTACTACAGCACAGGAACCAACAAAGGTACAGTGTACAAATTAAAATAAAAAAGAAAAAAAAAAAAATTGCAATAAAAAACAAAAAACCTGTAAACACAGCACAATAAATAGATAAAAAAACAACCCAAACAGCAGGCGCCGCACCATGCACATGATGTGATAAAACTCTCAGCTATACAACTCCAACATCTCCACAACTTACTTGGCTTCCTTAGTTTATCTTTTTTTTTTAAACCTTTATGCTCTTGACTCCAAGTGCAAAACATCACAAATGGACAGTTCTGTATTCAAGTCATATATATATGTACAAAGTGAGGAGGATGGGGGGGGAGGGAGGGAGGGAGAGGGTGTTACAAATATGCAGTTATTGTACAGATATTCATTTTTGCCATAGTCATAATTTACAGATGTCAATCTTGTACTTTTTTTTTTTGAAACGGTAACAAATAACAAAAAAGGAGGAAAAAATAGGATTTTCTTTTGAAAAAGTATGAGAGATGAGCATTGTTGTCCATTGTCAGTACTGCCGTCCCTTTTGCATTCCTGATGCTACGATGCAGCAGCAGCAGCAGCAGCAGCAGCAGCAGCAGCAGCAGCAGCAGCAGCAGCAGCCGCAGCAGAGTCCCGGCCCGCCACCACCGCCGCTACTACGTCACCTCCATGGCCACCGTGTTGTCTGCTATACTGTTCAGTGCTGGCTTGTCTTCGTCGTGGTTCTCCCTGCAGGGGGCAGAGCAGAGCAGAGCGGCACAGTTAGCGCTGGCCAAGCGTTTGCACGATCTGGTTGCACATTTCTAGTCTCCACTTGCAGACACTTGTCTCAAAAAGCTCCAATCACCATCAGCGCCACCCAGTGTGGTTCCCAGTCCAACAGCTTGCTCTAGATCAGAGGTGTCCAGAGTCTGGCCCACAATGGAAATCACTACTACAGCTGCTGGCCTGCACATGTAGTCCTGATACTACAAATCCCAGAATACTCTGCTGGTATTTTGGGCCGTCAACCAGAACAGGAGGTTCAACCAAAGATATTATCATTCATCTTCTATATTCAGGGTCCTGGGGGTCTGCTGGAGCCTCTCCCAGCTGTCTTAGGATGAAGGCAGGGTGACACCCTGGACAAGTCGCCAGTTCATCGCAGGGCCACATAGAGACAAACAACCCTTCACACTCACATGCACACCTATGGACAATTTAGAGAGTTCAATTGAGCTGACATGCATGTTTTTGGAGTGTGGGAGGAAGGCGGAGAACCCGGAGGGGAGCCACGCAGACACAGGGAGAAGAGGCAGACTCCACACAGAAAGGTCCCAGGCCCACGACCCTTCTCGCTGTGAGGTGGCAGCGCTAACCACTGCGCCACCGTGTTGGGCAAGATATTATCATTCTGACTTCATTGATTTATTGTTAAGATTAATACCAGCCAGTGGAAAAAGGTTACTGTTGAAATTTCAATCAGAAGAGTGCAAATGAAAAACAGCCATGCAATTTTCATTTACTTTTTTTATTTGAAATTGGATTTTGGATGTGTGCAATATTAAGCTTATTATATAGAATTAAGTTCTGCTTGTTCCACATTCAGCAAAACTTGCTTGGCTGCATATAAAAAGCTTGACTGTTCTATCTGGATGAAGATGTTTTTTCCAATAAACACCACTGTTGCACTGAGACTTTGTCCAAATTCTAAGCAAAGGTGAAATGTTGGCCCCACTGAGTGTTTGAGTGTTGCCACGCCCGCTCCAGATCAGGCGTCCCAGGCGTCCTCCTACCGTGCGCCCAGGTCCATGGACGAGGCTCCCGACACTTTGGGCATCTGCAGGTTGGTGGAGGTGGAGAGCTTTAAGGCAGCGGGCGGCATGTTGGCCAGCGTGCGGGGGATGTGGCGGCCGGCCAGGGCGGGGGCGGCCCGCGCCGACGGCACGCTCAGGCAGATGTTGTTCCCGATGAGGACCTGAGTGGTGGCGGGGCTGGCGTTGGCGCCGCAGCCCAGGATGCCCAGCGCCGCCGTGTGGCCGCCGGGCGCCGAGGCCAGCGAGGAGGGCGCGGCGGCGGCGGCGGCGACGGAGCGCTGGAGTTGGGCTGCAGGAAGGCCGGAGTGGCGGCCTGGCTGGGCTGGTGGAGCGCCGTGGTGGTGGTGGGGAGGTGCAAGCCTTTGAAAACACCTGCAACACACACACACACACACACACACAAGCAAACGTCACCACTGGAGCCTGCTGCCACTGCATGGATACACTGCATCACACATTCACTCTCAATGAGGAGGTCATTGACCCCCGATTCACGCCAAAAACTGCGGCAGTTAAACTCAGTGTTCAGGTTCCCACCAGGGGGCAGCATGGCGTGGGCGCCTTGCAGAAGCAGGAAGCTGCTGAAGCCGCTTTGGACAAATATGAGACAGTTCCATTTTCCCCACTTCACATGTGTTGACTGCATCAATCGCAGCAGGTTGAATGGTTCAGACAGGAAGTATCCATCCATCCATCCATCCATGTATCCATCTATCCATCCATCCATCCATCCATCCATCCATGTATCTATCATCCATCCATCCATCCATCCATCCCACTGTCCATCCATCCATCCACCCATCTATCCTCAGCAGGTCGAATGGTTCAGACAGGAAGTCAATGATGTGAAAACTCAGTGGGTCTGGTTGATTTTCATCATAATATACAACGTGGCTGTACTTTGCTGCTGTATTTGACTGTGAAACAGATCGGCTTCAATGCCGTTCAGTTCGGCTGTCAAATAATAAAACAGGATTTCACCTTAAATATGAAACTGTCATGAACAAAGTGCATTATACTTGAAATAGCTGCAATGTGTGTGATGTCATTATTTTTCTTTTGTGCACACAGTGATAGTGGAGACACAGTTCAGACGGTCAACAGAGTTTCTTTCACTCTTGTTTTCTTTGACTACGCGCCAAACCACCTCCTGGGTTGTGGCGTGACCATGCAGACCTGGCGTGATCCAGCCCCATCCAGCCGCTTTGAGTGTGAGCGAGCCTCTAGAGTGAGGGGAGGGGACCCACCTGTCCCTGACAGGACCCCGTTGACTCCGCTGGGCAGGACCTGCTCCTCCTTGGACTTGAAGGCCAGCAGCTGGTCAGTGGTGATGAGGGCCGAGGCAGCAAACTGAGCACTGGCCTGGTCCAGCGTCTTGGACACCAGCGCCTGCATGGACAGCACCAAAGATGAGCCGAGATCAGAAGAGAAGACAGTAAGAGGAAGCTCAGCTTGGAAGTCAGCCAGCAGCTCCAGGGAATCAGGACGTGTCCCGCTTCCACCGGGAGGACTACGCTGACCTTTGACCTTGCACAGTTCCTACACCGGCCCAACGGTGACTGAGCACCGGGTCAGTGCTGATACTCAGTGTGCAGCATAACAAGAGACTTTCTTAAGCTATATGCCCTTTGTGATGCAACCAGGGGCAGCAGTTCCAGAGGGCCGTGCTCCCAGTGCTTGACAGTGTGCACTGGTGCATGTCCCAGAGACTGGCTCACTCACGCTGACACTGCAAGGATGCTGGGTCCTCACTGACCTGTGTGTTGGTGGTTGGCTGCAGCGGCTGCTGCTGCAGCTTCTGCAGCTGCGGCTGCAGCTTCTGTGTGGCGGCTGCTGCTGCTGCTGCTGCTGCTGTTGCTGCAGCTTCTGCGGCGGTGCTGCTGCTGCTGCTGCGGCTGCTGCTGGCTCTGCTCCAGTTGCTGTTTCTGCATGAGGACCAGCTGCTCCTGGTGCTGCTGGTACTGCTCAGCTGTGAACACTGGATGGGAGAGAGGAGACGCACCAGTCACACACACAGTCTAGAGACCGTTCACCAATCAATGCTAGAACTTTACCAATAAAGCACGGTGAAGGCTGACGAGTCTTTGCTCCTCGTCCAAACACACAGCAAAGATCTTCAGAAACTTTACGACCATCCATCAGAAATCCAATTGATCACAACATCAAATTCTATCTAAGCTTGAGCAAAACTGCAAAGACTGTGAAAGTGGTGCCATTCATCATAAAGCAGCGGCTCAGACGCCTGCCAAATCAAATCCTAATGTTTGCATTTGAGAAATGGATTCAAGATTCACTTTCAGGCATCTGCTGAGACAAAAAAATAGAGAAAAGAGCCAAAAATAATAATTAACGAAGAAGCTTTTCTAAAATAAATAGATGAATTTCAAACTAATGGCAGCAGATTTCAATCTGTTTGTAGCCTGTCTGTTGGTGAAGGACTCAGTATATTTTTTAATGCGTTCTAAATGCATGGGAGGGCTGTCAGGAATGGGGTCACATGACTCGCCAGGCTAATTCATCAGAGGAGGAGCCGCAGCTCAGCTCGACTTCAAAAGCCCAGAACTGGTTCCAAGTCTGACTTTAATTGTCACTGCTGAATATTCCAGGGTGCAAAACAAATTCATCAGCAGCCCTTCAAATCATTTATGCATGGAGTCATTTTCCAATTAGTGCCGACAGCGGAACCGCTGGTGTGGCGTGAACGGCGAGGGCCCATCATCTCTTTTTAATGTCAAACTGAGATGCAGAGCTGAGCCACTCTGCTATTGTCCACTGCAGGGCTTCTGTCCTGGTCTGGCTTCACCTGCACACAGACCAGAGCCGGGCCAAGTCTGCAGGACGCTGGCTGCACCACACACACCCAAACACCAGGCTGCAGCACCGCACACGAGACAGACAATCCAAATACTTCTCCATGCTTTCCAACAGCTTTGATCTGCTGCTGCAATACACACTGATGGAAGAGAGGGACTTTATCAGCTTTAGAAGAACACAAAAAAAAAAGAAAAAGACGAGGGCCAAATTACTGGTCAAACTTTACTGTGAACAAACAGTGAAGTTTAACAAAGACTAGAGCATCACGCCCAACACCAGCTGCTGGAACCAGGCTGGCTCCAACATGAACTCAGTTTGAAAACTCAAAAGTTCAGACGTAAGGAAACCTGAGAGTGCATGAAGGATGATGAAGAGAGGGAGTGAAGAGAAAGCGATGATTCTCCCAGGATGGAAGCAACACAAAGCAGCGGAGGCAGCAGAGGAACCAGCAGAGGAACCAGCAGAGGAACCAGCAGAGGCAGCAGTGAACTCACCGTTGACAGGGGGCATCGGTGCCGGGCCGGCGCGGCCCAGCGAGCCCGCCGCTCCCGACAGCGTCCCGTTCAGTCCAGACGCAGTGCGGCTAAAATCCCTCAATCCTCTGCGTGCCAAGTCTGCTCCGCTGCAGGGCTGACGGGGGAGCGTCCGTGGTCGGAAGTGCCTCCAGCGGCAAGACTTAATGTTCACCAGAATCTGGCTGAGGTCCGACGGTGTTCGCGAAGATGATGACGATGCGGGTGGCGAGTGGCAGGGGAGGTGGGAGGAGCCGGTCAGGTCCGAGGTATTGGTTTGTGAGGTACTGGTGCCGGAGCGGCGGAGTGGAGGGCTGGCCAGCGGTCCCGGCTCCGGGTCCGAGTCCGAGCCGGGACAGACGGGGTCTGCTGTGTGTGCTCTGTCTAGCAACATCCTGCAGCAGGAGGAGAAAACACCAGCGTGAGGACACAGCCTGTTGGCTTTCTACTCAAGCACGTGACAGTGGTGCACAACTGCGAAAACATCTCTCGACTGCCAAGGCTGCTCTGGAGCAGCGCTGCTGGATGCAGCAGTCGGTTTGACTCAAAGAAGGAAAAACCGCAGCTTCCACTCGCTTGTTCCATTTGAGAAAAGGAGGCAGTGCAAGAGAAGCGGAGCCTTGTTACAGTAGCACAACAAGGACAGCTGGCCCCAAGGCTTCAGCCACAACAAAGGTCACGTCTCCAACTTGATGCATTGGGACATTTTCTGCTGCGCAATAAAAAAAAGGTGTGAAATGCCAGTAAATAAGGAAAGCAGGAGGGATGCACTGCAGGCTAGTGGTGGAAACTTGAACTGCATTTCCTCTGAAATCACTGGTTGGGGTCACTGAAGTGGACACACTCGTCTCCAACCAGCTGATCAGGTTATGACAAACACGCCAACAACACAAACTGGGCTTTTCCCAAAACACTCTGAAGACGTTTTTCAGTTGAAATTCAGCAGATGCTCCTCTGACTGGTTCCTCCTCTGACTGGTTTATGGTTGTTGTGGCGTGCATGCAGCCAGCTCCATGTTGATAATAAAAGGAGGGCTGGTGAGCTGCCAGAGTGGTGCTATGGTAAACATCCCTCAGCAGCGCCAGGCTTGGCTCAGTCTTCCTACACTCTGCACCTCCATCATTTGTGGCTGCGATGCTCATTCAAGATTCCGACCCAGCCGCCAGAATGGCAGGAGCTCCTTCAGAGGAGGAGTCAGAGAAGGAGCACCTCCCCTCCCCTCCCCAGGCTCCACCTTCAACACTCACCTGCCTCCTCTGCCCACACGGCGCCGAGCCAATCCCACGCAGTGCCTGGGGGCGCTCAGCGAGGTCAGACAGTAGCGGAAGCGCGGATGGCCCAGGCCGCCCTCTGACGGGTTGGCCCAGGGCCAGCTGCCACTCCTGTCCCCACAATACTGCAGGAAGGAGGAGGAGGAGAAAACATGATTGTCTCCATTTATTGCCGTGTTGTGTCCAGCAGAGCCACTGTCCTGCTGCTGCTGCTGGGAGCACCAACAGAGAGTCACAGCAGGCCACTCACAGCGTAGTACTGACAGCCGGCCTTCCTCCGAAACGCATAGCAGCCATCTGGGTCGTTCTCCTCTTCTGCCTCCGAGGAACCTGAATGGATCTGGAAGAAGATGGAGAAGCACCACAGTCAGCATCAGTTGGTGCTTTACAGAGCAGGCTGCTGCGATGGCACCGAGGGAGCGGCCGACCTGAGAGTAGGGCTCTTCGTCCGAGCTGGGGAAGTCGTACTGGTTGAGGTCCTTGGGGTTGAAGACGGAGGGACCCGAGTGCTGCGGCGCCGACAGCGGAGGGATCTTGGGCTTCTTCTCGTATTTCCTCTTGGTTCGCACCACCTCGGCCTTCTCCGGCTGCCAGGGTAGACGCCATGTTTAGACAACAGTCTGCATCATCATCATCATCATCATCATCATCATCATCACACACACACACACATTCCAGGACACAGAGCAATATGCTCCTGCATGGTGAGTGGGAGGCATTGATATGCAGATGGCAACATGTGCCAGATGATGCTGCTGCCTTGCCAGATGGTCCCAACACCTTCCCCTCCCCCCTCCCTCTGACTCGTGCCACCGCGACCCCTCCCTGTCTCAACACGGATCAGTGAGATCCCATTCAGTGGTCCGGGGTGGGCGGGAGGAAGTGCTGCGTCAGACTGCCGGGGAAGGAGGCAGGCAGGGGGGCGGAGAGGACAGAAAGAGCAGCGGTGGGAAACAAAAGGGGGAAGTACAGCAGCTGGTGGGGGGTGGGGTGGGGTTGGAGGTGGGACACCGCGGCTAATGAAGTTATAATGAGTGCAGGTGACACGGAGGTCACAGCGGCACTAATCTGGAGAGATGTTTAAAACCCCCTCAGAATAACCAGGAGCCTGAAAACAAGGACAACCACTTCAGGGACACTGAGGCTCTCATGTGGGGACCAGGTTCACAACTACACAACAACCACACAACAACCACGCCAGTTCTTATCTCTTGCGCCAGCAGCACTTGCAGCAGTCATTTTTTTTGGTTCCACTGAGCAGGTGAACGTCAACAGCTCCTGAGCTCTGCCTGTGTTCCCTTCACACAGACGCTTACTTTTTTGTAGTCCTTCATGTCCAGGTGGTCCTGGTGTCGGTACTGGTTGCTGCTGGACAGAGGGATGATGGGGATGGTGTAGACGGGCTTCACCAGCGCTCGCTGTGCCAGAGCCTCGGCCATCACCTCGCTGCCAAGGTCCGGCATTGTGTTCCTGATGGGAGGCAGAAGCAGGACACAGGAGGCAATGAGAGTCAGCCAGCAGCAGGGTGCAGCACAGCGATTCACAACCAACTCACACAACTCATCGAGTCGGCAAACTGTCCCAACAACAACATGGAGAGCATAGAGAAGAGCCACAGACGAGTCAAACCTGCAGTCCCAGCTCAGTTTAGCCGTACGCTCAGTCACCTCGCTTTACAATGACAAGGAAACATTGACATGTCCAATACTAGAGCGCCAGCATCAACTGGGTTGTGGCAAAGACAGGAAATAACCTGCGGAGCACTCTCCACTCTGACTGCACAGCTGGGTCACTCCACCGGCATCATATCAGGCAGCGGCTGGGACGCTGCTGTCTGAGGGAGAGCGCAGCGCTCCAGTCTGGGAGAGGACGCTGGCTTTGATGTGTGGGGCACACAAACCGGGCCGGTGTAACAAGAGGAAATTGAAATGTCCCCACCAATCAAAGGCACTTCAAGGAGAGGGCCTCCAATTTGAGTTTGCACTGACAGCCGCTTCCACGGCAAATTCATTTTGGCAGAGTCTCAGCGAGACGAAGACGGCCCGCAGAGTCTCAGCCGAGGGAGGAAACAAAGAGGAAGAACAATTCAAAAGTGGAGCGGAGGAGGAGGAGGAGGAGAACTAATGAAAAAAGGCCCGGCTAAAAGGGAGCTGCGCGGTTGAGGGTGAGGAATGCAGCAGCTGCTGGGATGTTGAAGAGCCAACAGTGGCGGCTGGTGCAGAGATTGATAACTCATGCAAACACAGTGCACCACTGTGGCCCCCATTAACACGAGCAGCAGAGCCTGACTCCACACAACATGTTGGGCTGACTGCTACCCCTCCAGTCTGCTGCTGATGGGATCTGAGATCTACCAACAGCAAAGAGCCTTTCATCAAACATGGGCTTCAGCCACATGATCCGTTAAAAACACAGTGTGCAGGGGGTCGGCGGGGGGTCTGATACGCTGGCCTGGCCCCCCACCTATGGATGGAGAGGTGGACCAGCGCTGCTGAACGTCCATGATGGTTTAGAGCAGAGCTCCTCCTCCTACCTCTTCTCCACGATCTCCAGCGTGAGATGCAGCAGCTCCCTCTTGCTCTTCTCCCTCCTCTTGATCATCTCCAGGATGGTGACGGCTCGGCTCAGGTCGCGGCGCAGCTTCAGCATCTTCTCGTACGACACCTCGTCGTTCTTCCGGTTCTGGAAGGCGGCGAGCGAGCTCGGTCAAAACACAGCGGTGCCACTTGGAACGTTGTGGGAGTGAGAAAGGGGCAGAGACACATTCCCACCTTTCTGGTTTGCATCTTCTCCGTCCGTCGACGGAAGGCCACGTAGGGGTCGCTGGTGCTGGAGCCGTCCCGCTTCCTGCTTGACGTTGGGGATGAGGGAGCCGCCCCGGCAGGTTTTCCTCTTGCGGCTCCAGTAATCAAACACCTCCTTGATGAGCTCGTCGTCCTCCTTCAGCAGCAGCTTGGCCTCCTGGAGACTGACGAGCTGCAGGGGAGAGGGTGAGGGAGACAATGAGACAGGGCAGACAATGAGCCGCGGCGAGCGCCGCTCTTCCCTCCGTGCACGTGCAGACTGGCAAATACCTGCTGTCCGCTGCCTTTCTCCAGTCGGTCTATCATCTCCTCAAACTGCAGGGCTGTGATTTGCATTTTCTTGTTCAGCTTATTCACAAACGTGTCGTCCTCTGAATCCAGGTCGTAGTCCGGCTGCTCCGTGTCCAAACTGAAAGCTGCCAAGGGGACACAGAGGTGTTCTTTGAATAGGTATCGTTGGAGAAGTAACGCACGGCTTGGAGACAGACATCAGTGTGCACGGACCACAGCCTTTCATAGTAACCACTTCACAAAAACAAAGTCTGCTGCGACGCCTGAGAAATAGCTTCCAGTTTTCACTGAGTGGCAGGCAGACAGTGGCGTGGCTCTCAGTAACACTTCATCCCAGGCAAAGTCAATCAGTTCAAGTGGTTGACACCATTCTATCGATCCAAACCACCAAACACTGCCTCGGGCCTTTTTTCTAAAGCATGGAGTCCGTGTCTGCGTCACTCCTGCATCACATCAACAACATGTTTGCAGCCAGAAGTGAGTTCTCGTTGACTGGTGAACCTGCCAAAGCCCAGGGTGTGCAAACGAGCAAGGCAGCAGTCCTCCAGCGCAGCACCGTGGTTCAACTGTTGCAGAGGTGCACGTGGGCTGCAAACAGTCTTTAAGCCAAGCTGTTTCTCTGTGTTACCTAATGAAAGCACAGACTGAGACAGACTGGACTGACTCTCCTCTCATCTCATGACTCACCACTCAGCAAAAAGCAGACTTTGATACACTAAACATTTCCAGCGGCAGAGCCAACGCGGCACCACCACAGCGGCGACGTCAGGCAGGCAGGCTGCACACAGCTGAGAGGATAATCCCAGCCAGTGGCTACTCACGCTGTATGTGAATAAGCTGCTTTGGCATCTTGAACTCCCCGGGGTAGAGGGACTCGTAGTGTGTGATGTTGCGCTCCGCCTCGGGGACGGGGATGACCATGTTGTCCCGCTTCTCTCCGTACACCTGCTGCGCCGAGATGGCCCGCTGGAGATGGTGCTCCTGCAGGACAGAGAAGACGTGTTGACAACGCACCACACTTTAGATATTATATACACACACACACACACACACAGCAGACTTGAAAGTAGGACACAGCAAACTTGGGAAAGCAGTGGCTGCTGCAGGCCAGCAGCCTTGTGTGGCAAACATTGCACAAGAGCTCCTCCACAATTGCATGCAAATGTCACCTCCAGAGAGAAAATTATCATTGTGAAGCATCGCCCGTTGAGTGGGAAGACGGCACAATGTGTTCTGGGTTACTATGAAAGAGCACTTTTGAGAGGAGGGATGGAGGAACAACAGAAACAATAAGAGTTCAAGAGATAAATATTAACGCTCTGGCAGCACGGCAGCCAATCAGCGACGCTCACTGGGTTCGTGTGTCGGAGCCAGGTGTGAGTGGACGGCCGCACAGGTCACCCTGCTGTCACACACACAGACTCACTGTGTTTACATCCTCTGCAAACTCTCAGCCGACGAGTCAGGAGGAGCATACGGCGTTCACACCGCAGCATGTGAGTCACAGGTCAAAGGTCAGGAGGGAACTAGCACGAGTGTTGTGACTGACAGGCAAACACAAGCCGTTCACCCCCCTGAATAGACATGAGGATAATGAAGACGTAGCTGAGCTGTGCGTTGTGAAGACATCAGCATGAAGCAAGGTTGCAGTTTGTTACGTGTCTGCTCCACCTCGCAGCCTGCTGGTTGATGCAACAGATGGCCAATCCCACTGCCACCAGCATTTCACAACAGCTCCTACTCATTTTGCACGCTGCACGTTTTCTCACTGCTCTCAGTCTGTGGAGGATTTCTTTTTTACGACGTGAGACACTTCATATATTGGCCGACTGCTAGCAGGGTCAAGGTAAAGTCCACCTGTTGCAAACTTGCAACCTCTGCGTGGGACTTCTCAGTTGCTGTTGTATTCCACAGCCTGGGTGAGGGTCCCGGCCTGGACGGACAGCAGCGTCCTATCAGAGCTGTGAGCTTGCACAGTGGGAGTCCACAGCACAACCATCTGCCCTGGAGCCCACGGGCAAGTCCACACCTCTCAGTAACCCCCTCCTGCCCTCCAGGGTGGCAGTGCTACGGATCAGCTGACGTTATTCCAGCAGCGTTCATCATCTTGACACTGAGCGCAGAGAGAGAGAGTGAAACACACACAGGTCCAACGAGCACACGCAGCCAAGCAACTCAAGTTGACAAAATTAAAGCGCAAATGTGGCCTGTTAACAAGCATGACAATGGTGCCAACTTCCACACCGTCCTGCTGCCACTGGTGCCAAGACGCCACTTCCACATGCTCCTGAATCTGAGCTCCATTCTCTGTGCACAACTGCTCAAGCTGTGTAGCAACCTGATGGAAAGTTCAACACTCAACCTCCTGTGTTCCTGTATCTTCATCAAGCATGGGTTTGCTCCACGGTGCAGGCAGCGGCCCTGCAGGCCACCTGCTGTCACTGAGTTCAACACAATGTTGCATTGGGTTGAAGACTGCACACTGACAGGGTGCAGAGTCTCTTCTGTTGTGCAAGCAGTCAAACACGTGCACGCCAGGCGCCCTTTGTGCACTCGGTCACGGGACACGCTAATGAACCCCCAATATATTTCAACAAGAGTGTGAGCCTGTGAGCTACAGCCTGCAGACTGGTTCCTGAGGATGAGGACGAAGGGCTTTGTGAACAGCACAAGGAAGCCAGAGCAAAATAAAGAAAAGAAAAGGGAAAACTGCCTTCTATGAATCGCTGAGACAGCCTGCATTCAAAGTTGTAGCAGAATATTGTTTGCTGTTTGGATGGCGCTGCCACAAAGTTGAGCAGGATGACTGATTATCAAGGAATCCACCAGCGAGTCGTGTTTACCACTGCCGCACCCGAGAGCACGCAGACCAACGCTCTACACATGAATTATTTTTGGAAGGTCTGATGCTATGCATACTAATAAGGCACTCATTCAAAGACGCTGGCTAATAAAACCCAGAGCCGTGACGTCTGGTGAGATGAAGCCATGCAGCCACTGCTGCTTCCTCTACTGCTTTATGCCAACGTGCTCACTGTGAGCCTGTCACACACTCCAAAACAAAACCGCTAAATAAAACCCTTGTTCAATCCATAAAGTCCCAAAACAATAAAAGCAACAACACCCAGTAGCAGGAAGTGTGAGGTTGGTCAGCAAAGCCACAGCGCACGGTTGCCGGGCGGACGGGATGTGGGTCAGGGAGCTAAGCTGCACGCAGCCTCGTAGTAAAAGTGCCCCCTTTATCTCTCCTGTCACTGGGTTATGTAACACCACGGTGTGACTGTGTATAGTTGGCAGGCGGTGGGATGGGCTGGCGCTGCATTGGCCCCTGCATGTGCTTGTGTTGTGTGCTGAGGTGACGACGCGGCGGCGGCGGCGGCAGCAGCACAGAAGGGCCCCCTGCCTGAATGGAGAAGTGAGAAGTGAGAAGAAATGCAAGCGGAGCAAAGAGGAAGCAGCAGCAACATGGCAAAACCAAAGACACTTTACTGACAGGACACTAAAAACCACTAGGATCCAGTCCACAACACGCAAGTCCGAGTCAACAGGTTGAAGTCCCAGTGCAGCGACCCGTCAATGGAAAACCCTACAACACCACAACTACACTCGCACTCTCTCTCTGACCTCAGCGGCTCGGATGAATCCCAAAGAGAAACAATGGAGGCTGACTGAGGTACAGGACAATCACAGTGCCACTGAACGCACCTACACGTTACCGCGCGAGCCCTGCTGAGCCAGTCAACTCCAACACACTGCCTCACCAGAGTGCACACAATCGCTACACACGCAGGCGTCACCGGCGGTGACAACGGCAACGTGTTTTCATCCCCTGCCTGCTCGAGCGCGGGCACACATGGCCGAGCCGGGCCCGCTGTCAACACGCGGCGCTCGAGCTGTCAATCCCAGGGGCGCTGCGCGGCGCCCCCTGGCGGACGCCCGAGGACGGCGCAGCGCAGCCCCGCGCGAGGCCTGCTCCCCTCCGCCCGCCTTCACCGCCGAGAAAGTCAACAAAATGGTGGCGCGGATCAAAGTCACGTGACTTCTTTGTGCTTTCGGCCGCGGCTGGGAGCGAAAGTACGCCGCACAACCGGGCCGAGGAATCAAATATCGAACCGTAGCGAGCCAAGGAGGCCGTGCGCGGTGGAACCGAGCCGCTGTGTTCGGTGTGCGTCGAGCGCCGTCGTGCTGCTCGCCGCCGAGCAGACATGGCGGCCATTTTGCAGCAGCTTGCGCAGGCAACATAGCGGAGCCCCGCCGCCGCTAAACAGCCACAAAAAAGTGTCCCGGCGGCCATCGGCGGCAAATAAAGACAAACCTACCGATTCCTCCTCTTTCTCCATCCCCGTCGGCATCTGCGGCACGGCCCGGTTGATGGACGCATACTCGTGCAGGTCCGGCAAATCCTCGCAGCGGAAGACGGGCAGAGGCTTACTAGCATCCAGCGCCCGTGCCCGAAACGACAATTTACTCATTTTTTTATATGAAAAGATGCAGCACAAATCTATCCGATCTGCTAGGAATTGTGACGCGGCTGCCTGGCGCTCTCATGGATGAGTCTGTGACGGCGTCCGGGAGAAAAAGCGGCCGATCGATCGATGGATCGAGGCGAAGCGCGGGGTCCGTAGCAGCAGCGCGAGCAGAGCCGGGCGGGCCCGGGTGTCGGTGGCTCTGTGTCGGTGTGGTGTGTGGTCGGCTGCGCGGTCCCTCCCCGGTTCAATACGCCATGGCCAACATGGCGGACATTACAAACTCATGCAGGCAGCTCTCCGCTCGCTCCGCGCGGCCCAGCCCCCTCGATCGCGCAAACAGCCATTCCCACGCAGCTTCGCACGCGTGCGCGCTCGCGAGGCCCTTGGGGTGCGTGAGAAGGGGGGAGGCGGAGGAGGAGGGTCTGACGACGGCGGCGGGGGCGAGGTGCGGGATGCTGATGAGGTGATGCGAACTCGCTCCCCCGGCTCGCGCTGTTCTCATCGTGTGCAACACCACAGCGTCGGTCGTGCGCGGACATATTCTGGACGCCGCGCGCGCGGCGAGCGTGTTAAATATCAGAACGTCCGTCAAACTCGCTCGGTGGAACAGGGAGATCGCTTTAAAGCCGATTGTTTTATTTCAGAACAGCCACAACTTTGATCTCCGCTCAGTGACATTTCAAAGACAGGTTCTCAAAATCTTCCGAGTTAAAAATGCAAAAAACAATTTTTTTTTTTTTTTTTTTTTTTGTGGACGCGTTTCGTCAATTCATTCAAATCGTCTGAGAAATGTCGCCATCGTGTGGTGATGGCGCTCCACTACACCTTTGCCACTAAAACAGTCAACTTTTATTTTTGAACCTAAATAAGTTTAAAAAAAAACAACAAAAAAAACCAAAAACAATAACAGTGCTTCTTTTAAGACTGAAGGTTTAAATAATAATAAAAAAACATTTCCTGTCAGCTTCTTCTTTCCGTGTTCCATGTTGCATGTGCCACAACCTCCTGTTGATTCAGATGTTTTCCCGGTAAATGCTGGACGCGACTGTACTGGAGCAGTGTTTGGTGGGGTGGTGGTGGTGCCATCAAAGCACAGTCAATTCCCCTCTAGTCCGCCCCCAGCTAGTTTTAACTATGCTAACACCACAAATGAAACGCTAACCATGAAAGACACAACTACTTCCTGTCAGACGGACACAGTTGCGATGTCAATCGAAGCTTCATTAAATAACGTTTTCTCCTCTTTGAACTCTGGATCTTCTTCTCATGGCTTCACTCAGAGCTGTGGTAAGCTAATGCAAACTGAGCCGGGCTGAGGAACCTGCAAATGGGTCAAACAGAGAAAGAAAGAGAGCAGAGAACAAACTCTTTTTTTCCAGAACTACTTCTTTGGCTAGGTTTGCAAGTTAGAAAGTAATGGATTTCAGTGCTAAGCTTTGGTTGGCTGCTATGCTTGTCTACACATATGGAACTACAAAACATGAAAATATAAGAAAAAAAGTTAATTACATGTGAACACTGATGCATTCATGATTACATTTGGAATTTGAAAAAAAAATGCTTTATGCACCATTTGTCAGTTGAATACTTGGAACACTTGGAAATGTTTTGATGAAACAGGCACAACACCTTCTGGAGTAGCACACAAACACAATGAGGAATAACCTGGAGAACCTGTGGAGACGGAGGTCAGCTGCTGACACCAGGTGACGTCATGATGTGCAGGGCTGACACGACGGTAGTCACCATCACCACCACCACCACCATCACCACCACCATCATCATCCATTTGGAAATAATAGGTTGACATCTATAATCCATAATGCAGATCTGTGGGGAAACCAGGGTAGAAGGGAAGGCAGAATTTGTATTCTTTTTTATTTTAGATATTAAGTAAAGTTTTTTAGATTGTTTTTCAAGCACCAACTACACCAAAGCAAATTCCTTGTGTGCTTCTGATTCTGAGAAGACTACATGTTAGAATGAATGATCCCATTCTTGAGTGACAACCTAAAGCCAAAATGTGTCGCGACACGACACACACACACACACACACACACACACACACACACACACACACACACACACACACACACACACACACACACACACACACACACACACACACACACACACACACACACACTACTGTTGACAACACCTTGTGAAGGATCAAAAGTGCAGATATCTTAATAAAGAGGTCATTTTCTAACGTAACGTAACGTAAAGAAGTTTTGCTGCTTCAACACCAGGCGGCATCTTGGAGGTGGAAAAACATGGAAGTAGAAAAAGATGGAGTGGGTTTAAACGCGACACAAACCGTTTCCAAAAGCCGTGTTATCAGATTGAAACCGCGCTGACCATGTGTACAGCGAGGAAGGCGACTGTGGAGGAGCAGTTTTACATGGCGGACGGTTGTTTTATTTTGACGCCAGCTGGAACACAGGCAGCAGCGACACCGAGGCTAGCCGCTGGCTGCTAACGCTAGCTTAGCTTTAGCTTCGCTTAGCTTTAGCCCCACTTCCACGGCTGACCTCCCTGCGCCATTTAGCAGCAGCCAGCTAACACTTGAGCAGCACACAATGACAACACTCCCCCCCTTCAACTCGACACCAACTGGTCCACAAGTGACACCCGTCACACCAGCGTCACACACACCCAACCACATGTGTGCCTTGCAGCCTGAGCGGCGCAGGAAGCAGCCCCGGCTCCAAGTGCAACTTACCTGCGGCTAGCAGAGGCAGAGCCCCAGGGGAGGAGGGAGGCTGGAGGGAGGCTGGCCACCATGGCACTGCTGCTTCTCCTGGCTCTCATGCTAGTAGCCCTGTGCTAAGTGTGGCTAGCAGCCCTCAGGACGCCTCCTCACAAGGAAGCGCTGCTCTCAACGGCTCCCTTCCCTCAAAATACGACGGATCATCTACCAGGCGTCCCCGGACGCGCAAGCACGGAGGCGCAAAGTGTATATCCAGTCGCTGACAGCCAACTTCCATAACTAGTTGTGGTGACTTCAGCCAAAAGAAGGAGAGAGAGACGTCCAAACTGAGCAGCAAGCCACTTTGCAGGCGAATTGTGATTGGTGGGTGACTGCCACCAATCACCTGTGGAGAGCCCGGGGAGGATGAGCTCACTGCCCGCCTCCCCTGACGATAATAATAATAATAATAATAATAATAATAATAATAATAATAATAATAATAATAATAATAATAATAATAATAATACGATTCTCAGTGGTATTCTTTATTATTCGTATAATTAATTGCCATGGTTATTGTTTATGATGATCTTTCAGGTATAATAATTATCATTAGAGACAGCAGCACGCTTCTTGCTCTTGTGAGCGGAACTTTAAAACAGGCAATGTTCAGTCTTTAGTATTTCTCTTTTTTTTCTCTGGAAACAATGACAAATAAGACAGAGCACCATCGCCCCTCCAATGAAAACACACAACTCAGTGACAGGCTGTGACAGACACACAATGTTTGTGGCCAGCATGGTTGCAGCACTTGTTATGTAACCAGCTGGAAGCCCCACCATGATCTGTGCTCCATCTCTGCTCCTCTTCACACACCACTCTGGCTCGCACGGCTGCGTCCTCCTCTGTGTGAGCATGGTGTGACGAGACGTCGATGAAAGAGAAAGCCTCATAGTGGAAGCATACGGAGTCATTGCCTCTGCTGCTGCTGCTGCTGCTGCTGCATTGTCTCCACCTCCACCTCCACCTCCCACTGCTGTTAAAGCTGCAGGCCCTTCAGTGGAGGAGGTGGACCCTCGTGATTAATGTTGTCCCTCTCTGCTCAACCCCACCAGCAACATCATCTGCATCCATCTGTGTTAAAGGAATGGAAAAGGCCCATACAGATTTGTGTAAGCTATTGTTACATGTTTTTAGCCTGATGCAGCAGCCTAGTGGCGGCCACATCGCACTCTACATTGCAACCACTGCAGTGTTTATTGCGCTGCTGATGAATCAGCACATCATAGCAACAACAATGTCAGTTTCATCTTCACTGCTTGTGGACAAAACCTAAGTGATGAATGTGAAGCGGCTGTATTTATGTTCTTTTTTTTTTTGCAGGATGGCAATTTGTCATCTTCTCCTCTAGAGGGCAGCGGAGTCCCATGTTAGGTGACGCGTGATCCAGCTGGGACCTTGATGCATTATGCAGACTCCACCAACATTTCTTTTGCCTTGTGAGACTTCTGAGACCCAAATTACACAACCGGGCCCACCGTCAGCATTTAGGGGGGAAGTTCCCTTTGTATAAGCCTGAGAAAATACACCACTCTTAGACTGTGTGGGTTTTAGATAATGTGCCCCAGACAGAACGCTCTCTGTCCACAAAGCAGTTTACATCAGGGGAAACTGCAGCTCATCCAGGGCACGTGGAGGGGGTCCGAGGATGTGTTCCCAGATTGTAGGGGCAATGACAGACATCAGCGTTCTCCCGTCTGCAGGGATAAACAAGTTTGGACCGACTGCTGGCAGCAGTTCAGTGGTGGGATGCTGTCTCATTGTGCTTCGCAGCAGGGACCGTGATGGAAACGCAGATCCCTCTCAGTGGCTGCTGTCACCCTGCCTCAAACTTCCAGTTGTCATGACAGCAGAGCGATGCCCTCCCCACAACAGCCTGCCTTGACAAATCGCACAGCCGTTCTGCATTATTATTTTTAGAAAATCAATTATAGTGTTGCGCTATTACTGATATATTGTGAGCGCTCAGACGGGATTTGCAGGATGCTTGAGACCATGAGCAGACTGTTAGGAGCAGCGCCAGAGTGAACACACACATATTGTTCTGTGTCCTCCGGGCCTGTTGTACCAGCATGTTTCAGTGTTCTCTGTCAAACTGTCCCTGCAGAGGTGTTTGTCAGGGCAGGACCCGACTGGTCCAGCAACTCCAGCAGCAGCAGCAGCAGCAGCAGCAGCAGCAGCAGCAGCAGCAGCAGCAGCAGCAGCTGACAAAACCCTCTGAGCTCATGTGTGTGCGAGAGTTCATAGAGAAATAAAAGAAGCAGAGGCAGCACCCACTAAATCCAACTAGATCCCTTTATTTCATTTCAAATGTAAAGCATAGCAGTGATCGATTGTGCTATATAATATAGACACTATTTGTTTTGCTTTGGTCCAAATCTCAGCCACTGTGTCCCTCTGGAAATCAGGACTTTGTGATGTCACATAGGGCACTGACAAAGCACTGGGCAAATTGTAATCAGAGGGGTTTTTGTTGGCTACTCGGTTATGCAAGACAGCCTCACTAACTTCCTGGATGGAAAAAAGGAAAATGTATTAATGTATTTCAAATGTATTTCATCCAATGTAGAGGAGGATTGGATGAACGGATGGATGGATGGATGGATGGGCGGATGGATGGGCGGATGGATGGGTGGAGCCTTGCCGAGCAGCAGAGCTTTCCGTCTTCCTTCTCGCCATCTCTGCTCCATGTGAAATTGCACCTCCCAGTCAGGAGCTGCAAAGGCCGACCAGTCGAACCAATAGCAGCCTGAAGTTGAGCTCGTGAGAGAAGTCGCTTGCCATCCAGCCACTTCACCCTACCTGCGTGTGCCAAACTGCAGAGTGCCGTTGCCATGGCTACGTGGAGGGCCGAGTTTCGACCACATCCTTTTGACACAAGTGCCTGCATAGAGGCACAGCGGGACCTCAGCCACTCCGCTCGTAGCCTTGGGATTTAATAATAATAATGGCACAGCGGTCTTGGCGGCAGCGCGGACGGGCGGCGGCTTGTCGGAGCTCCATCACAATGCTGCTCCCAATGAAGCAATAATCATTAGCACTACCTTCATTGGCTGCGTGCTAACGGCAACACTTACAGAAGGTACCACACACAGAGTCAGCTAAATGCCAAGCTGTGCCCTCCCACTCCTCCTCCCAGCGATGCTTAGCACTTCCTGCTGAACCCTGCTGCGCCTCGCCTCACCTCCGTTACAGCGTGAAATATAGGAGATGTGATAGCCCGGCGGCGGCGGCGGCGGCGTGTTGTTCGCTACAAGCTCAGAGGTCAGTGCCTGCGGTCAATAGAGCAGTTAACCCCTTAAAGATGAGGAGGTGTCAGCAGGCTGCGCACGCCGAGCTAACGACCTCTGTGGGAAGGGATTTTCTTCCGGCCCACTTCCACCGCAGGCCTCCTGTGCACGGTGCAGTGGGAGGGACTGGGAGGTGATGGTCTTTTGCAGGGAGAGAACCCTCGTCAAGCCCTGCAGCGAAGCCGCCGTGATGAACGGATGAATGAAGACACACTTATTGGCAGCGCCTCAGCTGATTTATACGACACGGTTTTTTTCTGCTGCCCTCCTTCTACCCTGCAGCGGTTAAGGTAGCGGAGACAAATTGATTTTTGTGCTGGAGTGTTTGCACTGGCTGCAAATCAACCGGCCTGAATGTGACGGCATGCAGACGCGGTGCCCTGCCAACGCCAACAGATAACGAATGCACCTGTGTACTTTAGAAGTGATGAGTTAGAAATGATCTGATAGTGTGGAAGAAATGCTACATTTCTTGTTAACGAGGAGGCATTATCAAGCATTATCAACATGATTGAAAGGGAACAAGAAACAATGCATTGATAGCAGGGCACAACCTGGCTGGGGTTGTGGTTACGGACACAAGTGTGCAGTGCAATGATGTAAAAAAAACAACAACAAAAAGACCCTTGCAGAATATGGACTGTTTACTATCACTGATTATTTGACACTGAACTGGCAGGTGACATTGTGAGAAATTAGGATTGAAGAGTCATTTTTTTTTGCAGTTCTGTGCACAAATAAAGTTTTGTCGTCCTCTTTCTGCGACGCTGGGGGCCGTGAACCACCGGAGGACCGTCAGGGAAAACAGGGCCGCACTCAAAATGCAGTGCATGACACCAGATGAGGATATATAAGCGTAATCAGCGTGGAGGCCGGCTCTCCGTCTTCGCTCCCATTTAACGAGTCATTCCATCACTCATTTTATCGACGCTGCCGGATTGCTGTCTGGCTCCCCATTTCCTCCAAATAGATAAATAAGTACTTTTCCAGACGGAGAAAACACGCCTGCATCCAGGGCATCGCCTGGCAGCCGTCGGCGGTTTACCCTGGCCGGATTAGATGAATGCCTTCGCTCCTTCTGTCAAGTGCCTGTATCGCAATGAGGTCACATTCATTCCCATAAAGCATGATGGAAGCACTATATGGATGTTTATCACCGGGACAAAGACGGAAAACCAGCCATCACGGAACAAATCGCCGCACGGTGGGATCGAAGCGGCCACCTGCGACTGCAGCTCAGTGGGATTGAGAGATGAAAGCGTCGGATTAGTCCGCTGACACCGCAGCTGCCTCCCACTAGGGTGCGCCAGTCAGCATCGTCTTTACCCAGGGAGGAGAAGGAGGTACGGCTGTTTACTCTGACCTTGAAGTCGCTGTCTCTGACCGCCGTCTTCCTCGGCCTGGGCCTCCGCCTCGCCACCAGGGCACCTGGTGGGAATCAGCGTGGCTGCAGTACCTCCGCCCCCCCACAGGAGCCTGACAAACAGCATGAAAACATCACACATAGGAATGTTACACGCATCTTGACTTTTTCCCCCACTTCATTCAACAAGGAAACTCAAATTGGCAGACAAAGGGGAAGATGAAGTGCACCAGCCAACAGCAAAATAAAGCCGCTGTTTTTCTCTCAGGTGTTTGTGAAGTGCTGCACAAAACATGTTTTCCGTCTGCTCCAGTAACTAATGATCACAAGTTAGCAGAATGAAGGAAGTCTCAGCTGCAATCCAAATAGTGTGTATTACAATGTGAAGAAGGAAGAGTGGAAAAAAAGGGGTTTAAAACAATAAAGTGCCAGACCAGAGACGCTGAACTAAAATAAAGCAAAGAGGAGCCGTTTCTGGAAGGTGCCAAACAAATTGACAGCCCGGCGGAGGAGACGCAGATCTGCTCCTCCAACAGAAGAACATCTGACAGGCAATGAAATGCTAATTGGCAGCAAATAGAGCTGCGTGACTAACGTAGGCATCTCTGACAGGCGTCTGAGAAAGAATTACCTCTCTACCTTTGTGCAGGATAAAAACGCTTTGGGAATCTTTGCGCTCGTCTGTACCAGCCGAGGAATTCAATTTAAGAATCGCTTCTTTTCTTCCGATTTTGAAATTGCAACGAGTTGAAAACATGGCTGCCGCAGTGTCCAAAAGAAAAGTGAGCTCGCGACGAAGAAAGAAAGAAAAAAAGAGAGAAGCCCGTCTGAGCTATTGTCTGCAGTCTTTCCACTTCCTCCACAGGACGCCCACCAAACAACAATCGCTATATTGCAGGCCTGCTCCCCTGCTGGCTCTCCTTGCATTACCCTCTCGGCTGCAGACTGCGTCAGCGCCAAAATAAATATCAAATAAAGAGCTCGGGCCGGGCAGCCCAGGCCTCAAAATGTTGTGGCTTTGTGGAAGAGACGAGCAGGGGAGCGAGTCTCCAGGACCACGGCCAGCGGCGGCTCCTCCCACTTCCCCGTCTCATCCCGCTGCCTCGCCGCCACTCCAACAAATGGAGGGGAAGTAAGTGGTAGCGTAAAGTTTGGAGAATTGATTCTGTGACTGAAGGGTGGAAAATGAATAACTAATGCCCTCCGCCCAGAAAAAAAGACAAAAAAAAAGAAAGAAAGCAATTGGCCAGTTGTCCTTGAGCTCAGCAGTTAATTCACCGTCGCTCCAGTGGTGCTGCTCGGCGGCCAGCAGTGAGATTATGATCGCACTGGGCAGCTCCCAGGTGGCGTGAGAGCGTGAATGTGACACAAGGGTAAAACTGTAAAGAAAAAAAAAGGTCTTTAAATTTATAAAAAAAAAAGAAGGTGGGGGAGGAGAGACACAATGTTTGATTAGACTTTAGTTAAAAAGAGAGACATGGAGGAAATTTGAAGACGCACTTTGGCAATCGAAGCACGAGGTCAGTTGACAACTCTGATTTCAGCCACTAAAAAAACAAACCCACGCATGACTAAATGCCAACAAGATGTCTGGCCGTGTCTGGTGGAGGTCATCATCATCATCGTCGTCATCATCCTCATCATGAAGTTTTGGCGTGCGATGACTGGAAGATGGAGCCAGTGCTCAGGTTTTCCTGCTGGCTCGCCATCCAGGCAGAAGGGATTCATGTGTTTTTCCCCAGTGGCTCCTCCCCCTCCAGCTGCGGCAGCAGCCGCCTAAGTGGTGTCGGCGGTGGGAAGTGGTGAGAAACATTTTCACCTCATCAAAAACAACATGTTTGGTTGTGTGTCTTTTCACATCCGGCTTTGTTTTGTGAGATTTCACTTTGGGGAGCCGAGGAAATCTCGTCTCTCGTTCCTTCAGCATAAAATTGAAAGAAATGAAATGCAAAATAAGAGCCACAGGTGTTTTACACATATACACATTTCACACGCACATATATGTATTTTTTTTTATATATATATGAAACTCTTAGTTGTTTGTGTCCAATATTTTGAGTTGGCAGTTTCCTAGCAACACCCGCTGCACAGCCTTGCATCTCCTGCGCTCAACCTTTCATATCTCAAAAAAATATAAAACTCGGCTACAACGTTTGACGACGTGCGTCTGTGATCTGATTCCCGCCGCCACGTTCGCAGTCAGAGGGCCGAGCAGCCGCACGGAGACTCACGTCCTCGCCCGCCTACTTGCTGCGCTGCAAGCAACAGCTGAGAATCCCTGCGGTGTTGATAATTTATCCCTGGGTGCAGCGAGAGAGGCTCCAGCGTCTCACCACAGCGGCTCCTCAACTTTGTTGCTGTTGTTTTTTGCAAAACCAACTCTTTGTGATGGTGGAAGCCACGTCGGATAAACCTTTGCTTGCTCCTGATGGCGGCTCAGAGGGGACGGGGCCGAGCGGAAGCTCACCGCTGGCAGGGTGATGGAAACACAACAGTGGCCAACACATTCTGCAAACGGCTGCTTTTGTCCTTTGCTGTGCAGTTATTGTTCGCATTTGATAAAGTTTAGGAGACAGATGAGCAGAACAAAGTTTCCTCACTACTCCAACAGTTACTTACAAAAGTACTGGAAATAAGAAAGAAGTGAAAGTCAGGCCTAGCTTGTAGGACAAACGAGGAAATGATGACGCCAACTGCTGACTTTTCTCAGCTTTTTTTCGGAGGGATTTTACAACTGAATGATGAGGAGCGTCTGCTTGCCGTCTTCACGCTGCGCCAGTTCAACCGGGCCAGCTGCGGCGTCAGATCCGAGCAGACAGGCGTGGCGCCGCTATCGATCCGCTCATCAAAGCGCCATTGCAAACGCATTCTTTATGACTAATAATTTGAATCCAATCTGTTCCGGCTGAGAGGCCTGGCTGATGCGACGAGGCGGTCCGTCTGCTCTGCCCAGTCTAGCCGCCGTTTGGAAAAAGCCAAACAAACAAGGACAAGCACCACCACCCGGGGCCGCTTTGCCTGCAGGAGATGAGTGGGGCAAATTCTAAGTGGCGAACCAGCGCCAGGATCCAGGCTACCATCTAAATGAGAATTTCTGAGTAGGAAGAGTAATGAGACGGTTTACCTTTATTGCATCCTCAATGAGAAAAGTATTGACCCACCGTGCGCTCCTGCGGCGCCGAGTCTACGGCGCAATAACAGGACGGCAGCGAGCAGCGGGCTCATCAGGGAGGAGGGGGCGAGAGGGGTGGGGCTGAACGGAAAGCAATTTACGGGTTCAAGATTAGGACCACTCTTTTGCTCTCAAATCATCCAGAGTGGAGCAGCAGCAACTGGTGTTTAAGGAAAATCATTTCTACAGCGAGCGCCGCAAAAAAAATGGATGGAGCGGGAGTTTGGTTCGTACAGAAAAGACAGAGGAGAAAAAAACCAAAACAATACCTCAAATAATCCAGCGGTGCGAAGAAACACACGCGTGTCCTCTCAAGGGTGGGGGAGCAGACGGCTCCTCCACACATCCTGCCCTGTAGTGAACCGCCGCCGCCGCTTCGCTCTCTGTTATCCTTCTGCTCCTGCAAGCGGCCACAAGTGGATCTGCCGGCTTACGTTTCAGGGTGCTGAGCAGCAAATGATCTCTTCAAGTAAGGCCAAAGATAAAGAGACTAAGGCCCCTGGATTTCTGCTGAGGAAGCAGCGGGAACAGACACTTTGCTGCCGTACAAACACCGGCGGGGGCCGCAGAGCAAACAGCATCACGTCACCAGTTTGCTTTTCCGGGTGAGGCCTCGCGGCCTGAGTAAAACCGTGACCCGACTGAGCACAAGTTTAAGATGCAACTGTGGCAGCGCAGCCAGACAAGGCAGCCGTCACTTCGCCGTTCCAATTTGGAAGATAATGGCGCTGCAAATGAAATTGCAGGAAGGAGCAAGAAAAAAAGCTCCACTTTCTATTATTGCCCGAATTGTCTTTGGATTAATTCAATTCAAATTTTCTTTTTATCAGGCTGTGAGTCTGGGGGTTTTGGAAATATAAATGCATGAGGCGTCAGACATCGTTTGATATCAGCCGAAGTGAAGCTGAGTGCGCGGAGCCATACCAGCCAGCCGGCGGTGTGACGGCGGCATCACGTCAGAGCCACTGCGACGGCGAGGGAAAGAGGAGTGAGGCAGAAGAGCGTGCGTGGTCGCCCCCTTCAGGGTCCATTAACGCCCTGCTGACGTCCCGCTAGCGTGGCTCCTGAAATAACCCGTCCACGTGCTGGTGGGCCGGCCGGGCCGCCCAGCGGGACGCGGTTGGCAGGTCAGTGGCTGCAGGCGGCCGCTGGGACTCCTTAAAAACTCTCAGCGTTCCTCTCCTGCAGAAATTATTCACAAGCTTCCTCTAAATGACAACCATGTGGCGGAAAAAAAAGTCTTGTTTGGTAAAAAAAAAAATAATTAAAAAACGGGGATTTCAACTGGAGTTTAAAGTGCACCTGCAGGTTTGCTCAACTCTCTTGCACAAACTCTGGCATTTTTCTTATTATAAATTTTGCAGCCTTGCAGCAAAGGCAAACAAGTTCAGTTGGAGTGAAAAAAATCTCGTTGACCCAAGACAGACTTGACTCCAGCCTCGGGAGGGATAAAAAACCTTGAGCCGGATGAAGCTTTGGTTAAAATGTGCTCTCGCTGCTTGACTTGGAAACACTTTCCACAGTGCAAGAAAACCAGGTGCAGTTTGAGGGCCAAAAAAGACGTTTAACTGGAGTTATTCGGAGAATCTTGTTTTATTGATATTCGCTACAAGTGAAGTAAAACATTTGATTTATTTTCATCTTTATGTAAAAAAGCATATTTCCCAGTGCTTCCCGTACTCTCATTGCCAGCTTCTCTGATACGTTCACTGCAGGTAGATAGACATCACGGGCACAGGCTAACACTCTGCATTCATAAGCAAAGACATTAATCCTCAATGATTAAAGCGCATAAAAGGGACAGAAGTTACTATAGAGAGCACATAAACTCGGCTGAACTTCATCTGCAATTATATTCTGCAATTTAATGCACTTTCAGAACTTTCCTCCCTCCCCGTGCTTACTCGTATTACCATTTTAATTTAAAACTTCTCCCCGAATAAAAGACTAAGTTTGAAAATGGGTCTTGTTTACAGCCTACATAATCTTTTGGTTGGGGATGGGGGTGGGGGGGGTCGAGGGCTCTTAAAACCCAAAGCTTCCATTTAATGCAATAGAGGCCTGTCACTAAATATGCGAATTGTGCTTTCAGCGCTCGCTCTGGACGTAGGAGGAATGACAAAAGACTGCAGAGTATTTGCTCATTTCCGCCTCAGACTGGTGAAAAATGTAAATGCTGCGCTGTCTGGGGTCCTGACGCATCAGATTTTAAAACAGGCGGCCTCCTCGTGCACTGGGAGGGGGCTCTTTTTTCGCAGACAAGCAATTATGTGATGTGCGCTGAAGCCGTGTGGTCGACCCACCCACCTCAAAGAGTTATCTCGCTGTCAGAAGAGCCAGAGCCAATCACAGGAGGCGGCCGCAGGGATCGAACTTTGGCTGATGGTGACTGAGCACAGAGGCACAACAGCAGCCTCACTCACTCACTCGCTGACTGACTCACTGACTTGTGAGGCACTGCAGCACAGACTGAGGCATGAAGGCAGCTGCTCCTGCTCCCTCATTAGCCTTCCCATGAATCTTTGGCTTCAATTAGATTGCGATGAGGCTCCCGACGGCCCTTGGCGAGCAGTTGCACTGCCCTCTGAGGCCGGCTCAATCCAGATGCTCTGCCTCGCTGCCGCTGCTGCCGCTGCTGCCGCTGCTGCCGCTGCTGCCGCTGCGCTGCTGCCGCTGCTGCTTTGGGTTTTCTTTCCAGCGGCGAGTGCAGCCTCCCGCCGCCACAGTCGCCGGCCTCTCCGGCCTCTCCGGCGCTGGTGGCTCTGCTGGGGCAGCGGGAGGAGCTGCGAGACGCCCGCAGCTTCAAGTTCTGGGAGATGGATCGATGCAGGTTCCTGGTGGAGGAACCGGCCGCCAGGGTGAGCACCCAGGGGTGACGGATGGCCTGCTGGGCCGTCAGGCGTGCAGCCGGGTCTGACCGCAGCAGGCGCTGGATGAAATCCTTGGCTTGGTTGGACACGGAGGGCCACGGCTGCAGACGGGGAGCAGGAGAAGCAGGAGATGAGAGGCTATCCCAGCGGCGGGCGCTTTACGTACAACCAGCACACGTGAGTGCGGCCAGGACTTCACAGCGTTAACCGCGATGAAGAGTCAAAGGAGGTGTACACAGGAGAATGCATGATTTCTTTCTAATAAATAGTGAAAAAAAGAAAAGAAAACAGAAGTCGAGTCTTTGTTCTGTTCAGGTCTGACGAGCACAGAAAGTAATCTCAAAGCAAAGCCAAATGTCACTCGGCAAACAGCATTAGCCGTCCTGGGTGAAAGGATGTGAAGGCTGGGAGGTAGAGGAGCGGCAGCATGCGTGTGGGATTAGAGGGCACGCTAATTCCCCTCTTGCATTAACCTCGCAATAAAAGGCGAGAGCAGATGAGGCTCGCCGGGATCTTCTGCTCTTTAATTCAAGCGGCGGCGGCCTGAGCTAATGTTAGAGAGCGCTTTGAAATGTATCGGAGAAGGCACCAGGATCGTTATTGCAACTCACCGCCATTAAATTATTCACGTCGACTCGACTCATTGTGGTGGATGGCGACGGCGTTTGCCGACGGTTATCCATGACCTTCGCTTTCCTGGTCTCAGCATTAAAGACAGTGATGGATTTGACTGATGGAGGAGGAGGAGGAGGAGGTGGTGCGGCGGGGTGGGGGGTGGGGGAGGGCTGGTGTAGATCCGACACACACCCCTCCCTCAGCCCTACCCTCCCCCTGACATGACTTCTTCATTGGGTTGCTGTCAGGTATTGACATGCACACCCACACACACACACACACACACACACACACACACACACACACACACACTCGGCAGTCCTGTCCCTCCGTAACAGGCGAAGCTATTTCCACAATCAGCCAGCAATTAGCCCCGATCCTCTCTAGCGTGACTGGCTGAGGAGGACGGGAGTTAAACACAGCCGCTGCTGCTGCCGCCGCCGCCGCTGCACAGTCCTCGCAGTCTCTGCCTCAACCTGGCAGCGACTAAATCTCCCTCTTTAGGGAGGTCTCGCCCTCCATTTTAATCCTGAAATGCATTTCTCTCTCTCCCCCCCCCACCAACCACCGTGTCTCTCGCCGAGTAATGACAATTAATCAAGCATGAAATTGACAATTGCAAAGACTGTTTGCCGGTGAGAGGAATTCAGAGATCAGGGACTGGCTCATTCACAGGGAGCACTGACTGGAGAGAGAGAGAGAGAGAGAGAGAGAGAGAGAGAGAGAGAGAAAACATCTTCTCGGTCCAACTTTTCTCTCTTTGTGTTGTGGTTCCTCTCCGGGAGAGCAGGCAGTGTCACTGGGCAGGAAGGAGGCAGAGAGCGGCGGCTTGAATGACAATCCTGCCTTGACTCAATCCCCGTTAATGTGGCCTGGGACTGTGTACATTTAACGGCAGCCTGCGCAACACTGCCTCCTGCACTTGATCCAGGAAAGACTTTTGTTGCACTCTGACCAACAAGAAGCGCAAAGAAAATGATGTGGCAAAAAAAAAAAAAGGAAAAGGAAGAAGAAGAAGATGAAGAAAAAGGAGGAGGAGGAGGAGGAAGACGTCTCTGAAGAGGCAGCAAAAGTTTTCCTCTCCTCCGCTATCATGGAGCTGCACCTGAAGAGGAAGTGACACGTTGTTTTCCTGGAACGCAGCCACCGGCAGGACGTTTATCTGCCCCCCTTATTTCCTACATTTTTCACGTCAAAATACACAAAGGCTTTATTGGGTTTGGTGGTGGAGGTGAGAGCCGCTGTGATACATCACAGTTGAGAGGTGAGCTAGCCGAGGGGGGAGGGGCCGGGGGAGGGGATGGCGGCTTCCAAGACCTTGTGGTGGCGTTGGAGCTGGAATGACGACTGCGTCTCTGCAACGTCTCCGCCTGACTGAGCCATCGTTTGCAACACATGGAGGAAATGCTGCAAGGAGGGATTACACCAGCGTGATCAGCCGCAGAACGCACTGTTTAGGGGAGTGAAGCAAGTCTCAGCCTCTCAGATCGGACGTCTGATCACCTCCTCGCAAAGCCTGGATTGAAATCTACTGCATCAGCAGCAGCCTGGTGGACTGGGGTGCAACCCCCCCTCATGGATGTGCAGACAGAAGGAAGGGCTACTGTTGCAGACTACTGCTGCTGCCCACTAGGGGGCAGAGTGGGCTCACTGTTCCCAGAGCAGCAGATGTTTGGGCCGGGTCAGGAGGAAGTCTGCTCTGGGCGATACGGCGGCGGCACCGGGCTCACCGGGCCCACCGGGCTCACCGGGCTCACCACCACTGAGGGGATTTGTGCTTTACATCCAGGGGGAAGGGGGGGTGCCAGGACACTGGCAGGCAGGCAGGCGGCACACACACACACACACACACACACACACACACACAGCCGGCGGGGGAGAAATCCACTTACACACACAGGAGATGTCCTGATTGGGTGACTCCGCCCTACATGTGTTGAGCGCAGCTAGTGTGATAAGGTACGAGGACGCTCGGCGTCTCCAGGCTACAGCCCCCCCTCGCGCCCCCAGCCCCCAGCCCCTCCCTCTCTAAAACCCCCACCCGACTCTGCTTCCAATTCCTCGCCCTGCTGTTGTTGACTAAACACAGGAACGTGTGTCTGCAGCGCTGGGCCAGCGGCCACAGGCTATGGCACCTGTGTGTGTGTGTGTGTGTGTGTGTGTGTGTGTGTGAGGCAGATGCTGAAGGAGCTGGACGGTGGAGAGGTGCCGCAGGTCGTTTGCATTTCTTACAGCGAGTCTCACACCTCATTCCTAACAGCTCCAACACCCAGACCACACACACCTTCACACACACCTACCCCTACACACACACACACACACACACACGTTTCTGCTTGGATAAACAGAACTTGGCTAATTGCAGCCCCGGTGAATTTATTTGCATACAGAGGAAGTAAATTGAGTCCATCTGGAGAAAAAAAATCAAGGTATTCCAAAAGTTTCTCTCTTGATCACTTAATTCCAACAATATCTAATTGTCTGTGCTGATGGTGAGCTGACTGGACTGCTGACTTCAACCCTCCTCCTCTCCAGACCTGCAATCTTGTTTCAGCGCGCACATTTTCCCCACCTCCCTGATCCTGTAAAATAAATAAATAAGCAAAAATGAAATTGGACGGCCGGCAAATATAAAAAGCGAGGGATTGCGTTTCTCAAAGTGTTTTGATTCAGCCGTTCAGCCTTGAGTGTTTGAGTGAAGTCGGGCCATTCTGCAGGGACGGGTGCACTTCAGCTTGGGCCAGCAGCAGGTTTACAGCCTCGTCTGAGAAATCTGCCGCTGCCTTTCATCCACATTTGCATTTGATGTGCAACTTAAACAACTCCTTCCTCCCCCCTTTACTCGGATTCTTTTGTTCTCGTGATGCATTCTGAGATATAGCAGCTGAAGCACAGCCAGGCAGGTCCCCGTGTCAGTGTGCGAGGCGGGCGTCTAATTTCAAATGAAACTCTTCAAGTCAAGCTCAACGCTTGGAGGGAATTGGACTCGGCCTGTTTAAACTGTCCTCAACCCCTCGCAGAGAAGCGCACTTCTGCACCACGTGAAGAACACTTGTGATAGCAGACGATGGTCGTCTGTGGACACTTGGCCGCTGCCATCGTCATTATCACCCTTTGTGTGTGCGTGTGTGTGTGTGTGTGGCCGCTTTGTCAGTCTATCACGTCGAGAGGGATATTTGTGGCGTGGCAGTAAGAGTAAGTATCTCGTCAAGATTTAAAGGAACTCAGCGGGTGATTGATGGCCGATCCACGGAGTCCTCGGCTGCCACTCAGCCATGCATGATGTCTCCATTCTGTCCCGACGCCAGCTCACAGATTGACGTCTTCAATGTGGCGGCGGCGATGCTGCAAAATGCGGCTCTTGGATCTTTTTTTTTTTTTCTTCCTCTTCTTATTCCATTTTCTTCTTCCCCTGCATCGCCGTGGCCTACATATGAGCCGTGTCCAAAGCCGCCGTGAAGAAAAAGTGAAACAAGCTCTTGCATAAACTCTGGAAGGATTGCGGTGCTATTGTGCGCTCGCTGGTCAGCGCTGCGGTAAACACAGGGATAATAGTGCAGGGGCCCTGTGTAAAGGGAGCTTCTCTTTATGCGTATGGGTTGAAGAAGTGTCAGGCTGCATCTCGCAAAACGGAGAACGGGGCCGGGCTCAAAGCCCGGCGAATAATCCAGCCTTGGGTGTAATCAGCGTGAAAAGAACAAGCCTGGACTCCACCAGCGAGCTCGACGGAGCGGCCGCCGTTAAAAATACCCACTTAGGTTGCATGACGGCCTGAAATGAGGCTCTCGCTGCCTGCCTCACGGCCACAGGAAGAGCCGCTAGACTTGCACCGCAACGTTTGCTGCCATGCACGTGCGCTATTGGACTGACAGGCGGGGAGAGGGGGTCACCTTGGCATGCAGGGTAGCTGAAAACCCACTTTGCAGCAGGGGGGAAAAAAGGAAAGAAAGAAAGAAAGAGAGAGAGAGAGAGAGACGGAGCGCTGCAGCCACTTTTGCTTGGATGAAGGCCTGAATGGCTCCTTTGAGAGGCGGTGAGGAAAGAACGCACGCCATATGTGGAGGTATGCGCTGCCGCACAAAAGGACGCTCACATCGTATGGCACGGCGCGGCAGATTGCGCCCGCCGTTGGTAGAGGTATGGGAAATGAAATGAAATGTAAACAGCAGATGGCAGCTTTTCTTTTTTTTTTTCGATTGGGGTTTTCTTTTTCAGAGCCAGTGGAGCAGAAACAGTCTTACTCATTGGCTGAAGGCTCGTCCGCCCACGCAATAACAAGCCGACAAGACCTACTTTTAGTGTTTGCTAGCGGAAGCTGCTGCCCCCTGAAATTGTGTCTCAGCAGAGGGAGTGGGCTGTGTGTGTGTGTGTGTGTGTGTGTGTGTGTGGTGGTAAGACATGCAGTTTGACTACAACACTGTCAACACAGCGCAGGCAGATCGGCTCTGTGTAGGTCGGCGCAAACGATGGCCTCCACCTCGTGTGGGGAGCAGTGACGTGACGACTCGCTCTTTCATCATCATTCATCAGTTTCAGGTTCAAGAGAAAGGAAATCATCATCTACATAGAAATATATGCAATGCTGGAGCTGATGATCGTGTCCCTGAGGAGAGTTTCTTTGGTTCAGACTCGGAAGTTTAGATATTTCTATTCAGCTCACTGACTCACCTATTGAAATTCCTGACAGTTGGATCACTGGGCGCCAGGCAGTATAATTTGGTTGTCAAGCTGTTCATAGAATTCTTGGCTGCTTCTAGGCTATTACAAAAACTAGAAAGAACCAGTCACTTACACTGCAGTGGAAGCTGAAGCGGCCGATGACGATGGCTCGGTACAGCCTGGTCCTGCTCTCGTCCTCAAACGGCATCGATCCGCTCAGCAAGACGTAGGAGATCACACCCAGGGCCCACATGTCCACCGCGCAGGAGTAGGGTTGCCGCAGCAACACCTCGGGGGCCACGTACTCCGGAGTCCCGCAGGTGGTCGTGAGGCGCCACGTCTGGTCCTGGTCACCGCCGTGACCCGGGCCGCCCAGAGTGGCCAATCCAAAGTCAGTGACCAGCAGCCTGGAGTCGGCGCCGGGGTGGTAGTAGAGCAGGTTCTCGGGCTTCAGGTCCCGGTGGGTGACGCCCAGGCCGTGTAGGTACCCCACGGCCGCCAGCACCATCCGCAGGGCCTGGGCGGCGTCCCTCTCGGTGAAGCGCCCCCTGCTGGCCACGCGCTCCAGCAGCTCGCCCCCGGTGGCCAGCTCCAGGACCATGTAGACCCTCCGTGGGAAGTGGAAGACCTCCACCAGCTGGATGATGTTGGGGTGGCTCACCCGCCGCAGCACCGCCAGCTCCGAGGAGGCACAGGCCTCGCCGCCGCCGCCCGCCGCCACCTCCATCATCTTTATGGCGAAGGGCTGGCGGCTGGCACGGTGCTCGGCGCGCACCACGCGGCTGAAGCTGCCGCGCCCGATCAGCGCCTTGATGTCGTATCTGTCGCGGGCAGACGAGAAACTGTGACTCATTGCCTCCTAACTGTCCCCTGATACACGGCGACGGCGCTTAGCGGCTCTGATGTATGGCAGGATCTCCTGCCAGCCGTCGCAGGCCTGCATCTGCAGGCAAAGTCGAAGAGGTCGATGGAGAAACTGAGGACCGCTTACGCCTCACGCACTCATCGTCTCAGAAATCTCCAGGTGTTGGCAGGTAAAGTGAACGGCAATTGTCAACCCGGTGGTGCATTAGTGAAACGTTAACAGAACGTAGCGGAGGCGGGTTCAGACAGAAGAGGAAGAAGAGGAAAGGCGTTAAAAGGAGACAAGCAGTTTCACCTTCTGAGCTTCCAGCAAAATGATCATGCATTCAACCTTTGGATGTTTTAAGATTTTCTTTTTTTCCGTCCTAGAGGTGGTTTAAAAAACTGCTCAGTAATGAAGTCAAATTAAAACCGCTTGTTGACGGCCATGTTTTTACCCCAGCAATGCAACGTCATTCTAAAAACGCCCTTCATCTTACAGAATACATACATGTGTTTAGCCCTCTGTTTACAGCCTCCTGCTTAAACTCAGCTTCTTTTGCTTCCTGACTGAAACTGAGGCTTTTTGGTCTCCTGCATGTTTTCAAGCCGTTCTAAAAATCAAGGCATAACCCTCAGCAGGGCTTCTGAGGGTTCTGTAAACCAGCTTGGGAGAGTTAGCCGTGCCCTTTGTGATGTCACAAAGTCGACCAGCTTGATCCAACTGTGTGTATTTGTCTGCAGCTTTCTGCACCGTGGCTCAATCAAAAGAACTAAAGGCTTTAGTCTGGTGTTGCAGTGTTTACCTGGCCGTCACTCGCGGGTCAAACGTGTCCTTGTACTTGGCAACTCTGTCCTGTCGCCGTCCGTCTCTCACCTCCTGCGGCTGGACGCTGGAGCCTGGCGGCGGATTCTTGGTGGCGGTGGAGAACCATTGGCTCCTTTGCTTCGTCTTTGGCTCGTCGTCATGGCGGCGGTGGTCAGACAACCTGCCGAAGGCCACCAGCGACTGCACCACGCTGACGCAGCCCTTGACCGAGGCGTCCTGCAGGACTTTGCCGTTCCCGCAGCCCATGGTCCGGCTCCAGGCGGCACCGCACTGGTCCCACCTGCGGTTTGCAGCCTGGTGGTTGGAGAGGCGGGGCCAGCCAGTGTGACCAAAGTGGAGCAAACTCCTCCCACATGGCAGGCGAGTGTGAGTTTGAAGCCATTGTTTCTCCAGTTCCAGGTGGACTCTGCCACAGCCACTCTGCAGCCATTGAAATCAACTCATTGTTCTTCCCTGTTCCCCTGCTCTCTCTCCCCCCCCCCCCGCCTACTCCCCCCCCCGTCTTTAAAGGCATGTCGGGACAAACAGTCACACAGGAAGAGCAGACGATGATAATCCAACTTTTCAAGGTGTGACTTTCTGCCACCTGCTGCCCTCCAGCTCACTGTGCAGCAAAGACAGACAACACAGTAAAGTTTCCCACTAAAAAAAAATCATTGCTTAGTAGCAGAACAAAGGCTATTGTCATGTTTAATAATGCACTTTCATGTGGAATCTGCCTGACAACAGGCTGTAAAAAAACAAGCAACCAAAGCCAATCAATGGTCGGTGTGCTGCAAACACTCTCAGCCAATTCCTGCCAGCTGCCATTGAAAGACGCATCGTCGATCAAAGTTCACGACTCTCCCACTGTGTGCAAAGTCAGGCAGGTGTAGGTGCAGAAACCCCCACGAGCCCCCACTCCACCCTTCACCACCAGCCCACCTGCTGCCCCTTTGACCCGTCAGTGCAGCACAACAAGACTCGCACCTTGTAGCGTTGAAGCAAACTGAAACGTTGCCGTGAGTGCAAAGCAGTGCAGCTTCCTGTGTAATGGACTCATTTCCCTGCAACCCCACCCCCCCGCACCCTCCACCCGCCTCGCACAATATGTCTCTTTGTGTCATGAGCTGACGCACAACCAGCGCACGGTATTGTCGAGCGCGTTGTCGAGCGCAGCCTTCCTGTCAAGCCTGCGCCGGGCTGCCGCCGCTGGTTTGCCTTTCCTTTCCCCACCTCTCTCCCGTTTTCAATCTCCGCCATTATGTTCCGCTTCTGTCATCATGTGTCCATAATCTTCTGAGAACAGAGGAAGGCTGAGGAATAGAAAAAAGTCTCCTCCTTCTCCTCCCCCTCTTCTTCGTGGCTGCCTCTGCTGCATTCAATTGTTTATAAGAGCTAAAGCTCGTAGAAATTGTGTGTGTGTGTGAGGGGGAAACCAGGCACGCACATGCATGTATTTTTCGCGCCAAACTGCAGGCGAGGGATTAAAAAAGAAAAGAAAGAAGGAAAGAAGAAGCATAATTTTAATATGCGAGCGCCGCGGCCTGCTCAACAGTGTTTCTACATTTTACACAGCAGCTGTGGATACCTGCAGCGCCTCGTCTTTCTGCCTTTTAATGAAAAATAAAAACAGTAATCTCAGTGTAGCTATTTATCATGCTACAAGACGCCTCTCTGTTTCTTCCCACCTGAGGCTCGGTCGCCTTAAACGCTCACGCAACACACACCTGCCTGCCTGCCAGTCAGTCAGTCAGTCAGTCAGGTCCCCAGAACCTGTTTTCAGACTCGTCTTCCTGTGGGGGTGGAGGTTCCACCGGTGCCTTTTCATCCTCCTTTTCATTTTCCTCCTCGTCTTTGACTGTAAAAGACAGCGGCCTCCGCAAGCGGCATGGGGTAAACACTCCGTTTCAGGCGTGTGGACGGGATTGTTGCCGTCAAAGTGTTTTTTAGGTGGGAGAGAACTGAGGGTTTTGGAGAAATGAGGAGCAGCTTAATGGCTATTGTTGAAAAGACTGCTTATATGAAAAATGTCAGAGACGCTTTTAGCCCCTCACCCCCATTTGCAGGAGGTGTTAAATTGTGCTGTCATGATGCAGCGATGTGTCTGTCGCAGACAAGGAGGGGACGCTGGGACCTGACAGTCTGCTGCAACACACATCACAGGACACACGAGGCGGACGCACAACCGCACGCACAACAACCCCACACAAACAAACAAGCAAGCAAACAAAGAGACGGCGGGACAGAGCGGCAAGAGAGGATAAACATCACATCAGCGCTGAGGTGGTAAATCGCCCTTCAGAAGACGACCCCCCACCCCCAGGGGATTGGAGGCTCAGCGCTATCCAACCAGCTATCTGATTACAGAGTCCGTCCTCGCTCACAGATGAACCCACAACACGTGTGTGCCCTCGGTAATGCAGGAGGCCTTGGGAGCAGGAGCCATCACGGGGCCACTAGCGCTGAATGAGCTGAGGCCGTGCAGGGACGCGGGCGCTTGCCGCTCACTTCATTACCACCGCCGCTGCAGCCACCACAGCGTCGCCACGGCTGATTTGAGTGGCCAGAGGAAAAGTAAATGTGTTGAAGAGAGAGAGACAAAGAGAGAAAGAAAAGAAAAGTTCAGCTGCATGAAAAACAGAAGACAATGTTCCAGGAAATTACACAATTGCTGCCTGTTTCTGTTGGTGCACTCAAGTCCACAGCAGGGGCCACTTACAGCAGCCATTACCCACTGAAAGGAATAAAAGGTGTCGATGGTCTTAAAGGGACAGTTTGACTTGCGCTCGGCTGAACTCGGCGACACCACACAGGCTTGTTGCACAGACACGCTGGATGACAGACTGACTCATTGAGACGACGCCGCCGCCGTCGTTCGTCGTCCTGGGTTTGACTTTTGGACGTCGGTGTGAATTTGGTAGACCGGAAATTATTCCACATTGAGCAGAAAGCTTAAGTACGACGGTAAAGAGGCTTTTCACATCCTGCTCCTTCATAATAAGCAACATCCACTTGAAAGTGAAATAATAATGCTGAATGGAAGACCATGAAAGAGCCCTGGTTTTTAGCTGCTATAAAACATCTTAGGAAATTTGAAATAAAGACCTAATCAAAGGAACTTCTGACTCAACAGGGGGAGCCGGAGGTGGATTTAATGGAGGAGGGGAGGCGTCTGAACACTCCTTTCTGTGCATGGCAACAACAGCTGCCGGTGGGATGGCTGACGGATTCTCTTCATTTTCTTTTGTGTTGGATCTGCTGTCAGGTGGCGGCGGAGGAAGAGGACGAGACCCGGCGGACAAATTGCCTCAGACGTCTTAATTGACCAAATCACAAGAAAGAAGAAGAAGAAAAAGAAGAAGGAGGAGGAGGAGAGGAGGAGGAGGAGGAGGAGGAGGAGGAGGAGGATTGAGCTGACAGACAGAGTCACCTGCCGTCGAGCCCCTCCTCTGATGTCGGGCCACACACTCTCAGGAGTGATGGATGAACAGGAGTCCTAATTACTCTCCTCCGGGCGGGCGGACGGACGGACGGACGGACGGGTACAACAGGTAAATGGTCTGGAAGTGGCTGTCGGCACCTGGGCGGCCGCGACCTTCACATTGCTGGCAAGGTGACGAGACAAAACAACCGTCACATTTGGGCAAATCAATCAGATTATTTGTTGATGAAGGATGAAGGAAAATATGTTATATTATATCAGTCAGTGGACGCTCAAAAAAACACATTTGTGTGTCCAATAACGAAACAACACAACATTGTTTCGTGATCTTTCCTCACGAGGCAGTACTGAGCAGAATGAGGGAGGAAAAAAAACAGGAATTACTCTTCAACTTTAGTAGAAAATCAATTATTTAAGTTTCATATGGGGAACAAATATTAGCCAAGGAAATAACAGATAGAGCCGTAACAATGTGAATAAAGAGCTTTATTACCACGGTAAAACCACGATGGCTGGCAGCTCTGAATCCAGCGTCTCCGTTTTTAGGGCCGGTGCTGGGCGAGCCTGGCGAGCGCTGCTGGGGAGAGACACAGTCGGCCGCCGCCGCCACTGCTGAAATATTGACTGATAAATTTGACGGAGCAACATTTTTCTTGAAGAGATATATATTGCGTTTTTATGGCAGCGGTCGTCCATTATTTAGCGACCCGGTGGCGCAAACTTCCGACTTTGGAGTGATGGAGGCCTAATATCTGTATCGCATCCATCAAGCCTTGAGGGGAGACTAACTGTGACGCGGGATTGGCTCGTCGGAGAGACGGGGGCCCCACCGCCGCCGCCGCCGCTGTGGTCGGCGAAATTTAATTTGAAAAGGGGCAGAAGGATTATTTCCATTATCCCGCTCCCAGACACTCATTTTTAAATGACAGACAGAAATGTGCGAGTGGCTGCAATTACATGGCGGGGCACCAGGGGAGAGCTCGGCCTTCTTCCCCCCCCACTCAGACAGCCACCGCTCAGGAGTTTAATCAAGCGAACATTCATAGCTTTTATTAGCTGCAGTTAATAACACAAACAGGGTCAATGGGTGAAATTACAGCCGTCTTAATTTACCACAAATTCAAAGTGCAGCAACAAGAGTGGCTCCTCTTACAAAGTAAAAAAAAGGCAACACAATCACAGAAAAGGTGTAATGACACATTTGATTTGTGCGCTACATCCTGAAGCCATTACAAGAAGCTCCAGTTCAACAAGACCAAAGGCAACTGTGCTACGACCCATTGTGGCAAAGTCACCAATGTTACTGCATACGCACAAACAAACAGGCACACAGCTGAAGGTGCAGCGTCACAAACTGCTGCCGGCCTTTGACTTCCCTTCAAACTTCCCTGACAAACCTCCACTCCTGGCAGGAGGAGCACGAGCAGCAGTGGCTGGCAGCTTCTTGCCCCGCTGTTCTGGTGTGAGTGCGGCATTAGTTCACTCTGTGTGCACTTGTTTACCCCACAACCCCGCTTGCACGCTCAAGACTCCCCTTGACACACATATGTGTGTGATGAAGACGCGTCACAACGAGCCGCTTCAGCGTTGCCGTGGTGACGGCGAGCGCAGGGCCACTCGCTAATCGCTCTCGCCCGCTTTATTACCCGCCGGAAGAAATTGCCAGTGAGCGCACGCTTGCCTCTCCAGAGGTGCACGGCGGAGCCGCGCGGGACGTTCTCAGGGCTGCAAACCTTACATTTTTTATGATCTCGTTAATTCCATCATTTGCTTATCTGTTGCTGCTCGACGCTGCGCCTCACCGAGCCGCCCCGTCGCTGGGGCGGGGCCACGACGAGTTGCCATGTGTGGGTTTAAAGAGGATTTAAACTGTGAGTAATGCAGCAGATTGCATCTAATTGTCCAGAGGCGGCTCTGTGAGGATGCAAAATGGTTTTCAGTCCCAGAATACACAGCCGGACAGTCCACATGATGTCAAAACAATAGCGTTTGCACACCGTGTTTGGCAAAGTAACTTGGAGCCTTTGAGTTTTTCTATTCATAATGAGCATGAATGTGCAACAAGGAGGAAGAAACATTTGCATAACATAGTTATTTTCTCTTAGTTTGTTTCCATTTTCCAATTGTGTAATTGTCAAGTGAAACATATTCCAAATATTGTTGGGTCCAAAAAATAAGCATCTAATAAACAATGAAAGAGTTCATTTAGGTAGCAAGCAGAGCAGCTAGTGCAGTGACTCCTGGACCTGTTGTGCCCTGAGGGGCCAAAAACACCTTCTTGAAAATCTGCAAGAGCAACTCGTGTTTTGTATCCTAAGAAGAATACTGAATATATGCAGCAACATCTCACAAATTATGCAAATTTTTTCCTTTGACCAAATTCAAAGTTTCTCTGTTCCAAGAACTGAAAGCATTACAACATCATCTGCAAAACTCTTCAGTGCAGCTGAGAATTGAAAAGATCAAGAAGGATCCTGCTTCAAGAAAACCTTTGATGATCACTTTACAAAACAAAATCCTCTCCGCCGTCTCTTTGCTGTTTTCTATTGGCCATATATTCCAGCGCGCCACATTGTCAAGGTTACACAGCAGAAAGAAGTGGGACACCAACACCATCGGGAGCCCAACAAAGCAGCTGAAGCTGCAGAGGGGTTTCTCCTCCTTTTTCTGCCAGTCAGGACTTTATGAATTCACCTTAACTTGAATCTCAAGTGGCCATCGTCACCCTTTTTCCTTTGACTCTTGTGAAGGGACAGAAAGAGGAAACTCCAACTGCAAAACTGCTCCTTTGGCTCCATCCCTCAGGCCACATCCAGCTGTGAGCGACCCTGGCGTGTGCTGCTTGTTCAGCTGCTTGTTTAGCAGGAATGCAGGATGCAGGCATCAGGAATCTTGCAGGGGTTGAAAGCTGGAAGGATGCAGCGTCCAGCACGATATTTGAATCCTGCCGAGTGGCACCGAGTGGCTGACAGACTTATTTCCCAGTCTCTCCGAAGCTGCTGTCACGTCCTGCACTGGCCATCAAACACCCGGCGCTTTTCCCCAATTGTTGGGGAAGATAAAGGCGATTGGCAGCCCGTTGATTGATAATGGTCATGATTGACGTGTCGGGAGCCGCTAATTGGCAGCGTCTGGAGCTATCAGAGGAATTAGCGCTCGTCTTCCTCCCCTCTGTTGCTTCACAATTGGATCGGTGTGTGTCTGGCGGCGCCTCGGCTGACACGCCGATGAATGGAAGCTGCCACGTTTGACGGGCGTGCACGTCGGGAACGACTGGCACATCTTTGAGCTGGCTCCTCGCTTTCTTTCCTTGTTTTGTGTGTTGCTCAGAAACAACAACAACAACAACAATAGTGTGTTGCTTCTGAAAAACCAGTTTCAAACTCCTCTCGACTGTGTTGCCACGGCGACGCTCCTGAAAAATGTCACCGGGCAAAGTACAAAGTCCGAGGTGTAACTTGGACAAGTAATATCAAAGTGGCTTTCCCCAAAAAACTCCCCCTGTTGGTGGGTTTAAGCACAGCACACATCTGTTTGCCTAAAACCTAAAAGTTGTTTTTTTTCATTCAAGTGATTTTTCCTAAACTAGTTCCAATCAGGCGTCTGAAAGTTTGAACGAGTCTCTTGAAGCCACAAAAGATTGCGACTGACTGATGAGCCTCGTTGCTCGTGCAGGCAGCTGACGGACCTCGGAGACGAGTCGTCCATCTGGGTTAGCGTCAGAGAGGCGGTTCAGAGCAGAGTCAAGGTGGCATCGTTTGCCAGGTCACTGGCTCCTCTCGGACACACGCTCATTTGCGACGCGCACAACTCACCGGCAGCAGCTGGTGCAGCTAAAGTCCCTCCCTCAGGCGCCGCAAGCCTTCCAAGCATTGAGCTTTTACCGCTTCGCAGACAGGCTGGAAGATGAGTTCACGTGTCGAGTGGTGGCAGAACGCCTGAAAACAAGAAGAAGAAGAAAAGCAGCGCTCAGCGGCGACCTGAAACATCGTCAGTCCACAACCTTTTCAAAGCCACCGCACAACACGCGTGATCCGCCGTTCAGAGTCAGGGGGCGAGCGCTAACCTTTAAGGATGGCAGGACCACAGGGATTGAGGATGGAGATGGAAGATCCTCTCCAGCCACAGAAAGAGAAAAACAAGGCCGCTGGGGATGTGAGGACGAGAAAAGCTACAAGCCACAGAAAAAGAGCAAAAAGATGTTTCCTGAATATGGCCAGATGCCAAAGAGTGTCCTCTTTGAAATGTGAAAGATAATTTAAGACAAGGAATGGTTTCGACCGGAGGGCATTTTTCATCTTTTCAATTAAACCTTTTTTTTTCTTTCCCCCCCCATCACTCTCCAAGGGCCGTTGCAGAGTATTGAAGTTTTTAAAAACGTTCATTTCTGTCGCTGGCAAATTCCACCGACAAGACTTTTATTCCACTGCGCAACTTTCCCCATTAATCAGCTGCACCGACAGACGTGGACCACCCCCGCATTGCATTGCACAATTGATGGATTTTTAGCCCGGCGAGTTCCGCCTGTGTACAATCCCACAAGAAGTGTTTTTCGGCAGCTTTGTGCTCGCAGGCTCAAACTATTGGAGAAGATAGCGCGACAAAAAGATGGCGTGGCAATAGAAATGTGAGCAAAACTGGCTTCAGACTCTAAACACACGGTTTCAAGGCTGAAGCAGTTTTTGTCCCGACCCCCTCCGAGTGATCAGTGCTCTCCCGCTGCTCACCGCGGCCGTGGAAGTCGATATCAGATGTATAGGAGGTAAAATGATGTGGGGCCGCAGCTTATAGGAACCAAATTCATCTCTGTCTAGGGGTCAATTCTGAGGGGGTTGTCGAGACTGTGCGACAATGCACAGTAACACAACAGCGGGGCCAAGACGGAGTGCTGAAAGTAAGTTTGAGATAAATTGATATTCCAGGCTGAAGGTCGAAGACCCGCAGGATTTAATGCGCACCACATTGTGTCTGCTGATTGATTCTCAGTCGTGGCTATTTTTCTTTCTCTGCTGCGCTGACATACAACACACTCACACACACACACACACACACACACACACACACACACACACACACACACACACACACACACACACACACACACACACACACACACACACACAACTGCAGCAGGTGCTGCTGCTTTGAGGGAGGAGCCAAGGAGCTGGAAATGGTGTTGAGATGCAGCGCCAGTGATAGTTGTTTATCTCAGCTTAAATATTGTGCATACTAACGCAGGATGTTTAAAGAGCTTTTCCAAAACTTTCCCACCCAAAATATCAAATGCATCGCTTGTCAGCCTACAGTTAAACAGGAAGTTCTGACTCTCTGGCTGGATTCTTATTACTACTTGGACAAAAAAGAAAATGAAAAAGCCTTCTGACTTTCAGTCCAGACAAATGAAGAGCTGCTCCGGCCGGTCGCGGGGAAACGTTCTGTTATTTACCAACTCCACCACCACTCTCCTCCTTTTCCATCACTTTAATTTGACGCAACAAAACGGCTTCTTGCTCGCTGACTGGCAATATGAGGTTAGCAGACATGATTAAGGTGATTAATGAAGTTGCGCCCAATAAGTCATGGAGATAATTCCTGCAGACTGCTTTATTAGCTTCCACCAGGACCCGGCTAATAATAGCCAAGCTGGCTGCGGTCACATTTGCAGCATTTCTTTGGTGCTCTGGGAAATAGAAAAAAATAAAATAAAATGGAATAAAATGAAATAATACACCGTCCTCCACGTTTTGCAGCACCTTCGCATATCACTCGTGCATTTTCCAATTACAGTCTGACAATCGGCCCATTCCCATCCTTGCCGCTGCGGACACAAAACAAGGAGATTAGGGATGAACGATACAAGGGCCGGTGCCATCTCTAACTGGAGCAGCGTGAGGCGCGGCGTCGAGTCTCAGAGCCGAGCCGAGAGAAACCTCCTGAGACAGTGGCAGGGGAGGCACGGAGAGGGGAAAAAAATTGAAAATTGCAGCGGCAAAGTTGTTGTGATTGATTACATGCGATGTAGAGCAATTAAAAGAAATTAACAATTTGCATTTTAATAACATTATTATCATCACAGTTAAACGAATTCATTAGTCTTGATTAGTTTGGAATCGGTATGACAAGTGCGGCTCGTCGGAGCGTGATGACGCTGATAGAAGCCTTGGGAAGGCAACTGTTGAGCGGGCAGGGGAGGAGGGGGAGAAACAGGGAGGCACGTGGAGGAGTGTGGTGGAAAGATCCGTGCCTGATTTAATCTGCCCCCCCACACCTACTTTTCATCTCCAGACATTTACAGTAGAACAGCGTGATATTAAACGGCAGCAGGTCGACACCTCGGCCGCTCACATTCAATTATCAGTTTTCCTGATCCGGACGACGTTCCGCTGACAAAGGACACAATTACTTTTACTTTTTCCCTCCTGTCACGACCAATGAAATGAATGGACGGCAGAGATCACAGCTGCAGGTACGAGTCGCGCATGCCGATGACTTCAACACGTTTGCCATCCCACGCATATTTTCCTTCTTCTTTGGCTGCAGGACAAACCTTCATATCTGGGAAGCTCAGGGTGAAAGGTGGGGGCTGGGGGGTGGGGGAATCTTGGGCGTTTCCCAAGTGTCCCGGCTTATAGGTAATTAATTAAGTCGAGAAGGAAGGCAACGTTAATTCTCTTCACCGATTATCATCAATTAATTAACGCTTACATGTGGAGATAAGACACCAGCAGGAGTCGCAACGCAAACATTGGCTCAGCCAAAGCCGAGAACGGCGCCTCCTCCTCCTCCTCCTCCTCCTCTTCCTCCTCCTCCTCCTCCTCCTCCTCCTCCTCACGGGAGCAGCAGAAACAGTCCAATCTGTCTGGGCAGTGGCATGAAGCAGGCCTCCTCTGCTGAAGCGCAGTGTGATTCATCGGCCTGATTGCAATAACATATGTTAACTGGTTTTCAATTTGGCGCAGACAGACTGTTGCCGGTTCGCGGCATCAAAAATATAACTGGAGGAGAATGAGAGGAACCAAGCTGGGAGCTCAGAGCTGAGTATTTAATGGCGTTCCATTTGGACCGTTCAAGTAAAGTGCGACTGCCAGGACCTTGAAGTGATTATCTTAAACTGTGAGCTGTGTCTGCTATTGGAATTGAAGAAATAAATGATAACAGTGAACTGTCATCGCCTCCAGAAAGTATTTCTATTAAAATAAACCAACAACAAGAACAACAGATTGATTTCAAATGAAGCGGTGCAACCACCCGTGGTAAAAAGACTCTTAAAAGTGTTGAATTTCATTAGGCCACATGCTTCAGATTGCTGGGTGGAAAAGCTATTCAAGCCATTAACTTTGAGCTGCTCAGCTGATAATGCTTGAGAAAAATAATAATAATAAAAGCAATATTGCAAGTGGTAAAAAAACAGGTAGGTTGGAGAGACTTTTGTCGACCGGCTCCGCTGAAAATGTTGTTTTGGCTTCAGCCTTTTAGCACTAAAACCTTTTCAAGCCGCTGCAGCTGCCTTGCGGGCCGACGGCTGTGTGATGTGTGTCGTGGTGACCGTCTATGGCAGCGGGGTCTCCCTCTGCGACAGTCGTTGACTGGGGGGATTGGAGGACTGATGGACTGGGGGACTGGAGGATGGGAGGACTGGATTGCTGGAGGACTGGAGGACTGATGGACTGGGGGACTGGAAGACAGGTGGAGTGGGGGACTGGAGCGCTGGGGGACTAGAGGAGTGGGGGACTGGATGGTTGGGGGACTGGGGGACTGGGGGGCTGGAGGACTGGAGGGCTGGAGAACTGTTGGACTGGAAGACTGGAGGACTGGAGGACTGGAGGGCTGGAGAACTGTTGGACTGGAAGACTGGAGGACTGATGGACTGGAAGACTGGGGGACTGGAGGGCTGGGGACTGGAAGACTGGAGGACTGATGGACTGGAAGACTGGGGGACTGGAGGACTGGAGGGCTGGAGAACTGTTGGACTGGAAGACTGGAGGACTGATGGACTGGAAGACTGGGGGACTGGAGGGCTGGAGAACTGTTGGACTGGAAGACTGGAGGACTGGAGGACTGGAGGGCTGGAGAACTGTTGGACTGGAAGACTGGAGGACTGATGGACTGGAAGACTGGGGGACTGGAGGGCTGGGGGACTGGAAGACTGGAGGACTGATGGACTGGAAGACTGGGGGACTGGAGGGCTGGGGGACTGGAAGACTGGAGGACTGATGGACTGGAAGACTGGGGGACTGGAGGGCTGGGGGACTGGAAGACTGGAGGCTTGATGGACTGGAGGACGGGAGGACTGGAGGGCTGGAGGACTGGAGGACTGGAGAACTGTTGGACTGGAAGACTGGAGGACTGATGGACTGGAGGACAGGGGGACTGGAGGACTGATGGACTGGGGGACTGGTAGACTGGAGGACTGATGGACTGGAGGACGGGAGGACTGGAGGACTGATGGACTGCAGGACTAGTAGACTGGCTCTCAGTAAACAGGGCAGAGTGGCAACTCACCGGCGGCCTCATTTGCACCATCATCCTACTGGAGTTAACAGGCTTTCCAGGAAATTACGGGCCCGTTGTTGGCAAAATGTTTGTGACAGGGGGAAATATGGGACTGAATCAGACTAAGCTTACCGCTGGGGCTCCGTCCCGGTTCAGACCCCTGGTGGCGGGGAGGGAGTTCTGTGGTAAACAATGACTTCACGGTCGGCTGTTTAAGATGGAGTTGAAGTGTTTCTGCGTCTTGTGATTAGAAGGCACCTGCCTCCCGCTGATGTAAAGAGTCTTTTCATTTGCCCACCGCGACGAGCTCAATCAGACCCAGGAGTGGACGGTATCTGCCAATGACCACGCAGGACGCCGCTCTGCAGCTTTCAACCGCCGTCCAATGTTATCTACCCGCGTAAAAGCAAACTTGTGAGCGTGTGGGAGGACGTCGTGACCAACGTGGTGACAAAGCGTGTAAATGCTCGGCTAATGAGATTGTCTCCTTCCCTCTCCAGCTTGACGAGGCAACCAATCATCAGCTTGTAATCTACCAACGTCGGCACGCTGCTAAATGAAAGACCTGCTCACGACGTGGACGTGTTGTGCGTGCAGGTCGCCTGTCATCAGCCCCGTCGGAGTGGCGTTGAAGGAGCAGGTCAGAGCAGATTAGGAAACGTCTATAATTGATCATTACGCTTTGACAGACTCCATTCGTCTTGTGGATTTTTTAATAATGTCCCAGCATGGCGCCTCCTCCCTGGGAATCCCTAGGAAGATTCAATAAGCCTGTAATAATCGTGATGAGCGCCGCGCTAATTGTGTTTGGCTCGATTTGGTCACCCACAGGAGGAGGCTGAGTGCGTCGACAACCAAGACCGAGGACTGAGCGGCACAATAAAGCGCCCGAGTACAAAGCCACTTCTTTATTCCCAATCTATAAATGACCGGCTTGGCCAATTAGACCCTGATTTAAAAGTTGGGGGCAGCACTCGGCGCCCGCCAGGCACTTGATGATGAGGTCGGAATCATTAACGGCGAGCCTGCGAAGCCACGCGGGTGGATAACAAGCTCCGACCAAGTCACCTCGCCACCAGGGCGGCGCTGCAGGTTTCTCTTTGCACGCAGGGCAGCGGCAGAGCGCCTCCCTCCTGTTGCAAGGAGAGCCATTCACAATCCGCCCTGCCAGTGCCGAAAGAAAAAACAGGAAAGAAGGCGTCAGCCACGACACCAGGCGGCACTCTGCATACCAGCAGTCGCAAGCATTTAATGGTGAGATGCAACTTGGCCCCGTCGCTGCATTGATCATGCGGTGGACTGGGACCGCCGCCGCTGGCAGCATCAAGGCCGGACACCAGCGCAAAACATTACAAATGAGCTTCAGCGCAAATTCCTGCCAGGCGCCGCCGCTGCTTTGATGTGTAGATAGAGCAAGACCAACCCCCCTCTGGCCCCTCCCACTCCCATCCATCCATCCATCCCTCTCCATCCCTCACTTCACGTCTCCTGTCCAGGTGAAACGGACCACGTCGGGAGGCGTGGCCTGGGGTGTGTGTGTGTGGAAACTGAGTATTAAAAAAATATTGAGAGGTGGGCTGAGCACACAGCCGCAACACTGGATGGGTGGACGAGGGACAGAGGGACAGAGGGACAGAGGGACAGAGGGACGGTGTTTGAAGCTGGGCTCAGACTCTCAGTGATGGTTTGTTATCCAGGAATCTTCTGCTCTCCTCTCCCTCCCTCTCTCCTCTCTCTCCCCCTGCCTCTCTCTCTCCCTCCCTCGCCACTCTGCCAGACTCGGGAGAAGCGTAATTGAGAGCGAACATGCAAACAAAGCTAATGATTTTCCTCCCACTTTACATTTGGCTCCCCGAGGCTCCTGTCTGCCAAGCCCAGCTCATACATCTTTCACTAAGTACGTCTACTGACCCGCCACCGCATCAGAGGAGAGAGAGAGAGAGAGAGAGAGAGAGAGAGAGAGGAGAGGAAGAGAGTGGCTGTCTGCTCTCCTCTTTGACAAAGAAAATGAAAGTCAGTCAGAGAGAGGAAAAGGAAAAAGATGAAGTAAGAACGTTGGAGCGACGAGGTTTATATAAAAATACGACATCATTACGACTACGTGAATCTTGTAGCCGCTGGACACTGAGAGGCGGCTTTGGCTCGGACCGCTCGGATGAATTATCTCTCCTCACTCATCTCCACTAAATCTTCCTGCAGCTGCAGATTTATAACCAGGCGGCAGCAAAAAAAACAAAACAAACACGCATTTTGAAAGTGGGAAAAGGCTGCGACAATCTCCAAATCAGATCCTGTTGCGCTCAATACTCTCCAATATTTCAAGCCATATTGTATTGTAAGCCATGTGCAAAATGTTTTCCTGCATTAAAGACAAAATGTTTTCCTGCATTAATGGTTTCCTGCAAACCATTAATGCAGGAAACATGAGTGCAGGCGTGCATGCAGTGGTGGCCTGCGTGTGTTTTGACAAGCAAAGGCCTGCAGGTGCGCCAGCGCCAACACGTGCGCTGCATCTCAACCACGAGCTGGATGCAGGAGGCTTTAGACTGAGCCCACGTGAGACGGCGCCACCTATAGTCCCGGCCCAGGCTGCCAGTCTTTGCGGAGATGAGCTGCGGAGACGAGACGTGTGACTTTTCATTCTGGCGCCTGGAACAGCGACGCTAAGCCTGCGGAGATCCTCCTGACTGGCCGCTTCATGTCTGGACTCAGCTGAGGGTTATTTTTAACGGTGCTGCTCCCTCACTGACATCTCCAGCTAACACTCATCCCAGCTGCTCTCTGCCTCATGCACCCAATGCTCGGGAAGATCCACTGCACAATAACTCCCTCTTCCTTCAAAGTATTATATACCATTTATGTCCTATACTATTACTGACCACATTTTTAATTTGGATCTTTTTGATTTTTTCTGAATTACATTTTTCTCAATAATTTGATTATTTTAAATTAAACCTCAAATAAATTTATTTACATTTTTATCATCACCAAGGCATTTTACTGAAAGCTTGCCAAGCATTTTCAAAGACAGTCAAAGAGCAGACATCAACTTTTTGGGATTTCTATGGTAATAGAAATTACTGTCAGGCTCTTCCCACAGGTCCAGCAGCAGCAGCAGCAGCAGCAGCAGCAGCAGCAGCAGCGGCAGCAGCGGTTTGACCTGCACCCCGGCGACTTCACACCTGCTCCCGCAGCGACTTAACAAGCCGATGGGCTGCACAAGAAAAGGAACGGCAGCATCGGAGCTGCTTCACTAATTCAGTGGCGTTGAAATAATGAAGCAAGTGGTCCAGGGCTGCTGAGACAGACAGCTGCTCTCTCCCCCCCCCCACCACCAAATGCACAAAAACAGGCAAATATTTACCAAAATAACCCACCCGCCCTCAAAAGGGGGATTTTCATTAAAAAAAATGCCCTCATTACGCTGCAGTATTGTGTTTATGGTCAATACGGTTATGCAAGTGCGGCGTGGATGTTTTTGGCGGTGGGTAATGAGCTGCAAATCAGTTGCATCTGGGCCGGTGGAGGAGAGCAGCGGCGCTGCAGCACGCGCTCATTCAAATTACACTTCATTACCGGGCGCTGGGTGAAAAACACGGCGCCCCCTAGGACCGCCCCGCCCCACAACACACCGCCTCGCCCCGACACCAGCAGCTCTCTGGGTCCAGTTGGAGCACAAAGTTGGCGCTTCCCTTTCTTTCCCTCTTTCTCTCTTTCTTTCCTTCAACAGACGTGAAGAGAGATCTGCTCGGAGCAAACGCGCTCGTTCACGCCCCGGTTTCACGCTCGCGCTGTACAAAATAGATTTGCATCTCTGACACGGCCTGGCTAGTTGTTAGCGGCGGCGCAGCAAGTGTTTGATCCTGTGTGACACACAGTCAGCGCAGCAGGACGCCTCGCACACTGTCACCTGTCACACTGGGCCGCTCACACGGCAGCGTGGCTGACGAGGCCGGACTGGACAAGACTCGACAGGAGACAAGCGGCCCATTAAGGAAATTGACCCCTCGGCTCTGCGGCGGCGCCGATGGCTGGACGGCCGCTCGCTGGCTGGGTCGCTGGCCGTGGTAATTGAGCTCTCAGTGCGTCCGTCAGCCGCGTCCGCAGTCCGTCAAGCCTGAAGTGTGAGTCTCTGCTGAGTGATGGCAAAATAATAACACAAGAGTTTTTCCTGCTGGCTGCTGGAGGTTTGGACGAGGAGCCCACGACACAACTTTTTTTCGTTTGAAACGACAAAAGTTAACCTGAATCTCAGGTGGAAAAACAAAGAGAGCAAATTTATTTGCCTGAACTGTTCCAATTTAATATTTCACATACACAAACAAATATTTTTTTTTCACTTTCTTCATAAGTCTGCATAAAGAAAAAGAAAGAAAACAGAGAAGAAAAGGGATGAAGTTTTTATTTTTTGTGTTTTTATTTCTTGTCTGAGACGCTGCAGTAAGCGTCTGATTAAAGGTCGCATGAGTACTCAACAGTCTTTTTGCTTTTGCTATTATGTATATACACACACACACACACACACACACACACACACACACAAACACCCACATATATGTATTACTGCAAGGTTAATTAAATCAAGCTAATGAATACTGCTGTTCACATCCTCTCCTGCAGGTGTGGAGCCCAAAGTGGGCGGTGCTCTGCGGAGGAGACACTACACAACACACACAAGTGCACTCTGTGGCGCAGCCACTGATGGCGCTAGCCGCTAATCAACCTCTCTGTGATCTCTCCGTTCGGGAGCGACACAACACACGAGCTCGGCGCCGGCGCTGCTCGTTGACGAGCCCCCAGAACAAAACCGGGACCTGACGATCTTCTCCCATCAGCGGAGGACATATTTTACTCAATAGGAAGTGGCTCCGCCCACCTGCTCACCACCATGTTCCAGAGGACAGACAACCGGATCGCCTGCGTTTCTTCGACGGCATGCCGCTCGCCGCCGCACCAACCACCAACCAGGTGGCGCTCTTGACCTGACGACTGGAGTCTTATTACCCTTTCATAATTGGAAGGAGGAAGAGGGTAGGTGTGTGTGTGTGGGTGTAGGGGGGGGGATCTGCAACATCACCGTTCCATTTACAATATTTACAACTCAATAAACGTTTCATTTCATCCTCTGTCCTTCATGCCTGCGAGTTCCAGATAACAGGGAGGTTAAAGAGAGACGGCCGGCATAAATTGGCTCAAAGCAGAAGCATATGCAAGCGCCCACTGACTGGAGGGTCCCTTTGAGACCACCGCCGCCGCCTCACCTCCGCATCAGCCCCGATGACATTGCTTGTGAGGCCTGAATTAGCGGCTGAAATCAGGCGTAGGATACAATCAGCAGCATCCAAGGAGTTATTTGAAGATGTGTGGAGCAACACAGGGGCTCCGGCAGCTTAACGCGCTTTGCTGCACTCTGATTGGTGGCGCCAGCTCGGCTCTGATGTCGCTCGGCCACGTCGGACGACGGTGCATGGTTGATGTTGGATTTGAAAGGAATTTTTGAAAGAAAAATCAACTTCCCATTTTCTTTTTTATCTTCCTTTCCTTTATTTTCCGACTCTAAAGGAGAAAAATGACGGTTAACCAACACGGCGCCGCTTGCTGCACAGCCTGCTGTCATCTGCAGGCGGCCGCAGCCGCACGAGCCGATGAGCACCGGGAGTCTGAGCAGATCTCAGCCAGGAAGATTCAGCCGCAGGCAGGAAGACAGGCAGGCCAAAAAAAACAACTTTCCAGAGTGCGACCAGCAGCGGCGGCCAGTTTGGCGGCAGATGACAGAAGGCCGTGTCACTCTGGGCAGCGGAAGACACCAAAGTGGAGGGTTTTCAGTCGAGGGAAACAGCAGGAACGCAAGCAAAACTCCCGCCAGCCTGAGAGGCAGAAAAACGGCTCTTGGAGATGGAATTTTCAGAGTTCAGAGTTTTTCACTCGCTTTTCTCTTTGCCTCCCTGACAGCCAATTTGCACTTGGTCGCCGTGTGAGTGTGACCGACATGCTCCTGGTGACCAGCGGGAGGAAGGTCAGCTGCGTGTGTTGGGAGAGATCAGCGACGGCGTCGCAGCTCTGCAGTCTTTGACATGAGGAAGAGTTTGGATGCGAGTGTTTGCGAGTTCAGAGGTGGAGGAGACTGTGCGGATGCTCCACAACACCACTGCTTTCATCAGAAACCATTCCCTCACTTTCACTGCTGCGGATGGAAGTTGGATCTCCATCGATGGCCCACTTGTAAGCTGGAGGTCGGCGCTACTTTTTCAGGCTGAGGGCTTCGAGGGTCACTGATGAAGATCAGTGAAGAGCGATCCCTCCTCCGAATGGGCCGTATGACACACTGAGCACTGCATATAATAAGGTGACTGAAGCCTTTGCAACAACAACAACAACAACAAAAAAACAAACATCCAGGACCATCTGCTGCCGAGAAGACGGTGCAGCAGACACACACCCAGCCGGGTGTTGAGAGTGAACTCTCAGCGAGGTCTCACACTCAGCGTGAGCACACAACTCCCGGTGCGTGTGTGTGCATGCAGAGACGCACACTACATTAGCATCTGCCGGGGCCATACGACGGCAGATAGATCCGCCCGGGGCTCCATGCATCTTCATTAAAGTCGCCACTTACCACCTCTCACCCAAACTGCCAAACCGTCGCGCTTGCCAGATGCTGCGCTCCAGCCGTGTTGTTGTTGTTGTTGTTGTTGTTGTTGCGCGCTGCTGTTGTCGTTGTTTGTGTTTTTCAGATGTGTCGGGAAGCCGTTTTGTGTTTGTCGGCAGGGTGTGTGAGGGCGTGCGTGCATGTGCGTGTGTGCGTTGTGGTTTTTTTTGTGCCACTGCCAGCTAAATTCAGACATCAATCCTGGCCAGCCAATTACACGCGAAGAGGGTAATTTCCAGGGAGGAGCAGCGGAGGGCGACGCCTGCGCTAACCTCGTCCTGCTCTCCACCGTCAGTCAGCCTGTCAACTTTGACTCACACTTCTATTGAATTTCCTGCTTTTGGACTCCCGAAGGACTGCGAGTGACAGCTGGCAAAGCAAACTGTGCTAATCTGTTGGTTTTTTCCTTCATCCTGAAGGTTGTTGTTTATCACAAAAAAAACCCAAAGTGTTTTGATTCCCAGAGTTTTTGTCAGCGGACACATCAGACTGAGACAGACACAAAATTTGCATTACAGCTCGGTGGTGATTGGAGAAAGATCCACAGCAGAGCAGTTTGATTTCTGACGGCAAGTCGAGCACCATCAGCACCAGGCACCGAGACATTTCTTCCCAACAACAGTGCACTTTAAAATACTAAGTAATAGGAAAATGAGTAATAAAAAACAGGAGGTGAAAGAAGCAGAGCCAGAAGAACGATAAAACTTCTCTGCTTTGGCTTTTAAAGTCCAGCCTGTGCATAAAAGAGTGTAAATATCAGGACGATCTGATTAAAGCAAAGGATCAGTTTGGGAGTCTCAGTAGAAATAGAGCTGCACACCACCTTATTAAGTGATTACACACACACACACCACAGTTAGCCGTCAGACGACTTTGACTGTGTCAGCAGCTCCTCCCACATCTGACCGTCTCTCTGACGGCCCATCGGAATTTTGTGGTTCGTGTGATTGATGCACCTCAGCACTCATTCCTTGCCAGCGGGCGGTAGGTGGACTGTTTGTTTGCAGAGCAGCTCTGACCTCAGCAAACATCAAGAGGAAGTGGCAGTGGTGGCAGTGGTGGTGATCTGGAGCGTTGACAGTGCTTGGAACTGGGGGAAACCGCAGCCGCTCGGCAGCTGGGCTAGAAGAGGTGAATCATTTCCCCAAGAGTGGGCGTGTCCTCCAATGGTAGAAGCCTTGGACTTGATTAGCGTGGCCTCGTTAGCCCGGCGTGGCTGATGGTAAAGGCCGTGTGTCTGCCGTCTCGGAGGGAAGACGTAGCGTGAGGAAGAGGAAAAATACTGTGATCGTCACGGCGCCCCAGCGTGTCAATAAGTGACGGGCAGTTTCATCAATCCATAACCATTAGTGCAGATTACAGTGTGGAATTGTGGAGATGAAGCCCGTGTATGACGGGCGCGGCGAAGGTCGTGCACGCACTCACACTCGGCCCCCGCAACAAACTGCGGGTCGCTTCACAAATTAGCATCGACAAAAAGCCCGGGCAATTTAGCACCACTCTCAAATGAGGAGGTGTGGGAGGAGGAGGAGGAGGAGGAGGAGGAGGAGGAGGAAGGAAGGAAGGGCCAAGTACAGTTCAAGTTCAAAGCCAGAGGCTCATCTTTCATCGGGTGGCACTGAGGGACACGTTTGTACACTGCAGCAACACTGGTCTGTCAGCGTTAATGACTGACGAGTGGTGATTCACTTCCCCGCCGCCGCTGCAGCACCCTGCGGAATGAATCACCACTCCACCCTCCACCCACCCTCCACCCTCCACTCCACCCTGCGCTCCATGTCGCCTGATGATGCTCACGGCTGCTATTTATACAAAAGAAGATGAGCCACTTGGAAGCAGAAACACTTTTGTTTTGGCTTTTTGATGATGATGATGATGATGATGATGATGTAAACAACACTTTCAAATTAACGGAGCACATCCAAAGGCAATCAAGCTCAATCCCGGCTCTTAGTCCTGGCGTTCCGCCTGCATTTCACCACTTTTAACACAAATCATCGCAGCTCATCTGCATAAAATGATGCGACACAATAATCCAAGTGTGACGATGTACTTTTCCAGCGGAGTGAGTGCTGGAGTCGCTGGCTGTCACAGCGGAGAAGGTACAGGGGGGAATGAAATGCAGATCAAGTGCAGCAGCTGCTGAGTTTCTGCAGGATTTCTGCAGATTTAATGGCGTCAGAAAAAGGGCCAGCGACTAGTTGTGAACATTAAACCCTTCAAATCAAGTCAAAGCAAAGACTGCATATCTCAGCACCAGGTTGAAATACAACCCAAGCAACCAGGCCATAAATATAATAATGATCCTAATCAGAATAGTATGTCCTCACTGAGGCATCAGTGACACAGTCAGCAGGACTTTAAACCGACTCCACACCCTCTGTGGTGCAATGATAGTAATAACAACAATGATAATAAAGAGCAGACATCAGGACAGTAGTGACCTTACAGGAGCTTCTGCGGCCGCCTGATGTATTTCAGTCGCAGCCCAGACTCCCACTTAGCAATTCAGCTCATTAAAATGCTGCCGACGCACCGAAAGCAATCTCCCCCAGAAATAGCGCCGCCATCAAGACAGAAAAAAAGCAGCAAAAGAAACACGGCTCAAGTGGCAATCATCACAATTCTTTCTCTCTCACTCTCTTCCTGTCAACATATTTTGAGAAAACAAGAGGAAGTGCAGTCGTCCCACACACACTTCCTGTTAATTACATGCCAGTCAAACAATCTGCACCACTTTCTCTCCCCTAAAAATAATCATTAGAACAGCTGAGTTCAAGATGTTCATTGATTTGACCCGGCTGGTTCTCCTCTCAGCCACTGAGCTTTCCGTGAGGTCACCAAGGGTGACTTGACCCGACCTGCCGACTGGGTCACAGCTCAGCAGCGAGACTCGTCTCTTCTGAACGACGCTCACCTCTGGCGTTATCAACACACCGAGAGCTGCTTGGATCTTCCTTATATGGACCCACTACACACCTTTCACTTAAACGTGACTTCCAGTACATGTGAAGTGTCAGCTTGCTTTGGTGTGGTCCTCGTTCGGCGCAGTGCGATCGGCCGGCCGGCACCTGCACGCTGTTGGCTCGGGCTGCACGCAGCGCTCGTTCCTTTTTAACGTTAACATCAGAAACTGGAGGCAGACGTGATGTAACTGCGGCCGATGGGAAGCCGACACACGAGCGTGCAGGTGGTGATGTGAAATCTCTCCTTGGCTTCCTCTTGGTCTGCGTCACCCTGGTGGTCTTCAGGCAGCCGTGCGGCCCAAAGCCGCCTGGTGGGCCACACGGTGGAATCCATCCAGCTGCAGTTTGCTTTGGACACAGGAGACGTGTTGTGATGTGAAGGGCTCACGCGAGGATGGAGGATGTGCTCACGCATGCAAGTGGGCGCCTAACGTCTTCAACGTGGACGCCAGTGTGCATATGTTAGTGCTTTTTTAATTTGCACGTACACATGTGGATGCACAGGAGAGAGAGAGAGAGAGAGAGAGAGAGAGAGAGAGCTAATGCGGTGGGCAGCTCCTCTGTGTGTATATGTGTGAGAGTGTGTGTGTGTGTGGTTCATGCACACGCCCCAGGACGGCGCGAGGCAGCCAGACACGCAGAAATGCCGCAGCTGATCATTTCTATCAGGCGCTCCTCCGGGCGCAAGTCTGCAAATGTGTGACATGCCTCTGCTTCAGCGGATACGTGCGTGCCAGGCCCGCTTAAAGGACGGATGAAGAAGTAGGCGGATGGGGAGGAGAGCAACAAAACAGCTTTCAGGGGAAAAAAAGCAGCATAGGAGGAGAAAAAAAACAGAAATGCAGCCTCAGTGCAGGAAGAAAAAAGTGAAATGAGGCTGTGAGTGTCTGGCAAGGACAGCGCAGAGTGTTTGTTGCAAGGCAGAGCTCTGTCCGTCTGTCAGAGGCAGGAAGGAAGGGAGGGGAAGCCAGCACTCACTCAGCTCCTCCCCCAGTCCACACACACACTGGCCCAGTATGAAACACCAGCAGCATCCTCACTGAACAGCTGACCTGCCTCTCAAACATCTGAGGCTTCGTCCAATCAGCTCAGCCTCCACCACGGTCCAAACGCTTCCTCTGGGCTCTTTCCAGGACGGACGTGTGAAATGAATCCTCAGAAAGTCCCTCCCTCGTGCACCCGCTCGGCTGACGTGTAGATGTTGGCGGCGGCGGCGGCGTCATCTCCTCCCCGTCAGCCTGTGATTGATGCCGCCGCTCCGCCGCCAAGGTCGGGGTTGGCCGTGTTTGACCTCCGACGAGAGGGGGGAGGAGGAGGGAGGGTAAGGGGGAGAGATTAATGCGGCCTAATAAACCAGTCAGGACGACGACGTTTGCCGAGCCTGACGGCGAGCTGCACTCGTGGCAAGAGGTTAACGCCCATCCCTGCACGCCGCCGCCCTCGCTCTTCATCAAAAGAAGAGAGAGGAGGGAGGAGGGAGGCTGAGGGGGAGGGGAGAGGGAGGGGTAGTGTAGCTTCATCATCTTCACTCACACAGTTGCCCTCTATCTTCTCTACTTCTCCACGCTCGCCTGTGCGTCGCTTCAACGTCGATCCGTTCAATCCAGTCCGGCTTCAGGGGAAAGATTCAAGAAAAGGGGAGGAAACAAACGAGTAACAAAAACGAGGTCAAAAGAATGTTGGGCTCCACACGACCACCACCAGGGTCACCCAGCGCCAAGGATCACCTTTCAAAATAAAAGCCTTCCTCTTAAAGTTAGAATTTTGATTGAAATAAACTAAATTAACAAAAGATTGTCCTTTAAGAACGAACGTAAATTATTAATAAAGTCATTTAAATAAAATGTAAGATGTACATTTAGGCTCAAATATCTTGCGTGTCACAATTCCATGAATGCACAAGGACACCAGGCTGCAGCCAATCAGGGTTGGCTGGGCGTCCTTCAACGGAACACACCGCCCTCCACTGACTCCTCCCCCTCGCTGTCGTGTGATTCACGGCCGTCACTCTCGCCTGCTTAGCGCTCTGCTGTTACAGCACAGCGACACGCAGCCGCAAACTTGAGGGAAGCACAAAGGTCAGCGGCTGACAGGACGGAGACAGACTGCGGCCCAAGGAGACCTTTCCCAACCACTCACTGAGTCCTGCTGGTGGATGGGAAAAATAATACTAAAGTGGGAAAAACAGGAGGGGGGGTGGGCGGGATTCCTGCTAATATTCAAGGACAGCAGCCGAGCTTCTAGAAGTGGTTTGAATAAAGTCGGCCTTTCACAGCGCTGGCCAGCAGGAGCAGCCGCAGGCCAAAGAGTTTATTGCTGCTGCTGCTGCTGCTGCTGCTGCTGCTGCTGCTGCAGCATCGATCGGCCTGCGTGACTTTCAAAAAAAAAAAATCAATGTGAGTGTGCATGTGTGTGTGTGTGCATGTGTGTATTTGAGGCACCGTTCCAACGGCCTGGATATTGAACGAGCGGCCGGTCGCACACCATCACAATTATCAGCTCTTAAAAGGGACAGTTCACCCATGTTATGGCTTGATGTGTTTCTGTGACTCGTGTTAACCCTCCGCCATTCCTCCAGCCATGGCCACAGGTGACCAACAGCCCACCCCATCCAGCATTGTGAGCAGTGTGCACTCTGGCGCTGCTGCAGTGATTCTCTTCATCTTCTGACTGACATTTAGAGTCGCACAAGCAAACAGGCCAGCTGTGTTCTCAGTGTTTGTCTACTTTTTTTTTGGTTTTCCTACCTTGACATCAGCTGCGGGGGTCTGCAAGCCTCCCCTGAGACTTCCACTGGAAGACCTCTGCTGGTCCCACAGCTTCCACTCAGCCTCCTCCGTCCAGCACCAGAGGTCAATGACCTCTGATAGTGCTGATATCTGGCTTCTGTCCCTCTGAAAGACCGGAGAAATGTTCTGAAGTCACGTGGTTATGGTGTGAAATCTATGTCTGAGAATAACCTTTACCTTGAAGCTGTTGAACATCTCCATGCTGCAGACGTGCTGCTCTCCCTGAGAGTCTGAGGAGCAACAACACCAAGCACCTGCACCTGCAGCCCGTCAAGCACTTGATCACTCACACCTTGCTCCCTCCATCTATTCAGCACACCTGGCTGGCTCAGAGCACACAGTCAAACTCACAATATGAAGGATACAATCACAATTTGTGTGTGTGTGTGTGTGTGACCACAATTAAGATTTTATTTTTGGACTTTCTTATCAGGTTGAGGATGGAGTGAGTGTTTGTCATGTTGCAGCGGACACACACACAATGATCCGTCTGCCTGAGGCCTCCACATAAAAGCCGTCTTCACACCACTGTGTCCAGCTTTTTTCTTTGTCCTTTTTTTGTTGTTGCCTGCTGCAGTGATGAATCCTCTCTGCCCGGCAGCAACATCGTTAACAACCTGCGCTGGCGCAATGATTGTGGAGCATTGACTGAGCATCCACTCTTTGCTAATGACAGCCAGGCCGTATGTCGGTAGGCTTGACCCCCCACCCCCCTCACCCTCCGACCCCCTGAATGCTAGTTAGCATATCACCAAGCAGCCTTCCAGGAAATGCATGTTTGGCTCTTCTGAAGCTGTCCTACTGCAAAGTCTTTTTCCTTTTGCATGTTTATCCATGTTTGAACAACCCAAAATGAACCAACCATGATCATACTACACACACACACACACACACACACACACACACACACACACACACACACACACACACACTGGAGAGTGGATTGATTGCTTTCACCCACAGTGTCTTGGATTAGTATTAGCTGCAGTTGATCTGGAATCAATCTGAGGGTCATCGGCCGTCAGAGTTCAGCACCACCTACATGCCGGACAGCAGATGGAAACATTACAGCAACACACTGGGACCCACCAGGACCCGGCAGCAGCCGGATCGGCAGAGACGCCTCTTAAGATTCTCATCACATTTTTTCCCTCAGTTCCTTTATTTGCCTTTCAAAAGGATTTAACGCAGAAAAAAAGCTTCTTGGCCAAGGTTGGGGGATGCTTTTTGTTTTTTCGGCTGTTTTTGCCTTCTTAACGCGACTCCCTACGGCTCAGTGAGTCCTACATCACACCTCACATTCAAGGCACAAACGCCCAGAAAAACAAACTAGGGGATGGAGGAGACAAATGCAGACAAACAGACACACTTCAGTGCTTTCAGAGACACTTGCGACTTACATGCTGAACGTTCCGTTGCGGCGTGACAATCCAGACCCCCCCGCTCTCCTCCTCTCTCACACACACACAAAAACACACCAACAGACACAGAAAGACAGGAAGTGTGGGAGTGTTTCCTGGGCTCCAGTGTGGATGCGGTGTGTCAGACAGCCTGCGGGGGGAGCAAACGAGATGAGACGGAGATGCTGCCAGGCGACTTGCACGTGAGCTGTGGGACGAGGTGAGAAGGGGGAGGGGAGGGGAAGGGTGTGAGGAGGGCGGGCGAGTGAACACACGAGGTGTGATGGCTACAGAAAGTGAAGGTGTGAGGAGATGATGGGTGAGGAAGAGGAGAGGAGGGAGGGAGGGAGGGAAGGCAGGTGAGGGAAAAGTTGGAGACCCTCGTGGACAACCAGATTGCAGGGCTAAAGATGCACAACCACCAATAATTTCAAATGTCTGCTTGGTGCTTCAGTGCCTTGCTATTCATCCGGCGCCCTCTGTGGGTGGAAAAACGTGTTGCCTAATTAGAGAGTGGCAAACTGGCCACGGCAGAGACTGTGGCTCTGAAGACGTCCGCTCGATTCTGTCTGAGCATTTCCTAATGTTTCTGCCAGCGGTTGCATCCTGCAGGTGAACAGTGAGTTTGTATTTTCCTTTGTTCCGGAGTAAATTATCCCAGATACTCACCGCGGTGAAGAACAAGGTTTTCTGATATTTCAGAACAACAGTCGGGTAAATGTTGCTCCTGACCTGGGACCAATTTACCATCGATTCTCAGACGGAGAGAGACGGCAGCCGGCGGATTGCTTTTTTGTGGCTCACAGACAAATTTCTTCTGGGATCCCTTTTTATATTCTGGAAATTGCAAAACCGTCCTCCATCGCAGCAACTTCACTTTTGTTCTCGCTATTATTCTGTCAAAACATGTCGGCTGTTCGGCTCATATTCACCCCCCCCCACCATCGCCCTCCCTCCACTCTTTAAGAAAGAGATGTGCACAAAATGGAGCTGCAGCGGGGCGGGACGGAATGTGCGGCGTCTCTGAGGGATGAGGGACAGCAGGAGGTGGTGGTCCTGGATTGAAGCCCTCCACTCAAACACAAGAGGTTGTGAGAGCGGTCCTTCCCTTATGACCACCAGGGGGCCAAACATGGAGGTCCAGGTGTCCAGGTCACTCAGGAACAGCAAGAAGCAGAGACAGAGTCCAGATCCGGGCCGACGGTGCTGATCCAGCTGGGCTTTAAACGCTGTAGATGTGGCTGGGTGGAATTCTGGAGAGCGTCTCACGCTCGTCCGCATTTGTTTCCATGGTTTTTTGCGTCTTTGTCGTCATTGGGGGGCCGAGGCGGCCATTTAGGGGTATTTTCCTGCCTGGGCCTCGCTGATTGTGTTTTCATTGTGCGGCCGTCCTCCCGTCACAACTCTTTTGTGTCACAGCGAGGCGGCCGGGCCCTGCTGCGACACTGATTCCCCGGCTTGTGTCGGTGTCACACTCCCCCCTCCCCTCCCCCGGAGCGCCGACATCATTCCAACAACCTAATGGCTTCCTTGGTTTTGTTTGTCTCCTTTCTATTCTGCAGCCAGCCACCGTCCACACAGGCTCTCCTTCCTCCCGGGAGTTCGTTCTTTCTCCTTCAGCTTTCACTGCAAAGTGGAGGAGCTTTTATTTTTTTGCATCGTCGTCCCTCTAGAGGTTTTTTATTTTTGCACACGACAGTCAGTATTTGTGTGGCTGCGTATCGCTGCTGCACAGTGCGGCGTTACGTAAGCCGGCTCGTTCTCAATGCGGAACTCATGTAGGAACCTTTTCATCAGGGGATTTGTTTGCTTTTTGTTTTGACACTGCGTTCTGGTGCAGAATGAGCTGTTTTCCCCCTAATATGATGAGGTGCCAGCCAGGACAGCTGCTGTTGCTTGGTCGGTCGGTGAAGAAGTCCCTTTGCTTTGATTACTTTCAATGCACTCGAGAAGCCCGGAACCCTGCAACCTGCAGAACAGCAGATCTAATCTGGGCTTTTCCCAGAAGCCTCAGAGTCACTTGCAAACTTGCACTCCCAGCTCCGACACATGGACAGCCACCATGTTAAAAGTGGAAGACATTCTGGCTGATGCCTGTCATACTCATTAACAGCACCAGTCCCACCTCAGGAAACACTGCAGAGGTGTTGCAGGTGTGAAGTCGGATGAAACTTTCAAATCTCTCCCAAGCTGAACGCCGACCGCTTCAGACATCTCCAGGGAAACATGATGAGGAGTGAAGCAGAGAAAAGCAGGAGCACACGTTCTCACCTGCACCTCCTTCAACAGGCACTTTCTTTTGAGGGTGGTGGTCAATGAATGATGGAGGCCGGCAGCAGATGTTGGGAGGGGAGGGAGGGAGTGAAGGCGTCGCACCGAGCATTAGCATCAGTACGCGGCAGGTCAATTACTGCGAGGCCGAGCCGCCATGAATATTACAAGAGCAACACACAACAGTTGCTGTTTGCACCGCCTGCACGTTTAATCCTGCTGCTCACCCTGAAAGAGAAGCAGTGCTGCTGCTGCTGCTGCTGCTGCTGCTGCTGCGGCTGAGAGCCAGGAGACGTGCCTTCCCCATCAACCCATCCATCCATCCATCCATCCATCCATCCATCCAGCCATCCATCCAGCCATCCAGCCAGCCATCCATCCAGCCATCCAGCCATCCAGCCCGCTGACGAACGAGCTGATGGAGTTGTCAGTGTCGGCCGGCAGAGCCGCCTGATATGGAGCCTGAATGCAGATGAGCAGAGGACAAATTGCTTTTTCACCTGGAGGTTCACCCAGAGGTAGCGAGACCTTCAGGTTGGCTCCACAGCAGCAGCAGCAGCAGCAGCAGCAGCAGCAGCAGCAGCAGCAGCCGCAGCAGGGGGTGGGGCCAGCTGGTGCAGCAGGAAGTTGAACTTGGCCTTCTACAACACTAAGTTCTGATTGGACGGTGAGTCATGTGTCACTCCTCCTCACCAGTGGCCAAATCTCAGCTGCCTGGCGTGGCGCTTGGGGTAAGTAACCAAACAGGATCCATGGCTGTGACTTTGAGCTGCTGCTAGCTGCACCATCAGCTGCATATCGGCCTGTTGAATTCCCACTATGAAGAAAAATAAAGTGCAGCAGCCGCAGAGCAGTTTCTATTTTTCCAACTTGTGTTGTTGCTCGAGCCGTGTTGGGGACACACAAAGAAAAGGAGGACGCAGCTGAGAAAGACTCCCCCCTCTTGAGGACTTGAGGAGGCCTCCGTCCTTCCTCCGTCCTTCCTCCGTCCTTCCTCCGTTTCAGGAGATAAACACCCGCTGAGCTGGAGTGAGCGTTGTGAGGAGGAGGAGGGAGGAGGAAGAGGAGGAGGAGGAGTAAGACGAGTCAACAGGAGGTGGCGCTGAACTCAGCAGATGCTGCATCTCTTGGAGGAACCTGGAGTGAGAAGACAAAGTCACGGTGGTGAATGAGCTGCTGATTTCTTTTCATCCATCGTGGCACCTGAATCATGTTATTCCAGAACATGTGCGCTGCGCTAATTTCAACTTCTGCTTCTCCTATTGCAGCATCAAATGCTTTTTCTCCCTTTTCATTTATTATTTTTTCTTATTGCTACCCCCTGATGGCGGAGGGAAAAAAAAAAACACGAAACCCCCTTTGAAAAGATGAAAAAAAAAAAGTCATCATTTATATTTAAAAAAAGGGAAGAAAATGTCAAACATAACAAGCTGCTGGGTGCCGGCGGTGAAAGCTGGCTGGAACAAAGAGGCATTTGAGAAAAGAAATGGACGCACGCTGCGCTACAGTCGCACAACTGCGTTTTAGCGCCTGCTTCCACCGGGGCCACGTGAGCCGCTTGGGCCCGCTGCGAAAAACTGCCTCTCAGATCCTGTGGAAAGAGATAATGACAGCGGAGGTCGTCGCTTTGTCACATATAATGTCTGGAGGGGGTGGGTGGTGGGGAAGAGAGAGAGAGAGAGAGCCCACTGCAACAACACACAGGAAGTGCACAGTAGAGTCGCTCTTAATGGAGGAGACGGGTTCATAATGAACAAAGGGAAAACAATGATTATCATTAATAGGCCGGGTGGTGGAGGGAGTGGGGGGGGGGCGTGGGGCAGCGGGAGAGCGGCTGATGAGTGACGCGTCCCTCGGCAGACTCTTGTTAATGTGCCATCAGCGGCTCCGGCAATGAATAACGACTTTAATGATGTTTGTTCGCCGTCATGACACGTCGACGCTCGCCGGCGGAACCACTTAGCGCACAGAACCGGCGGCGCTCCAGCCACTCGCGGCCCAGCGGGAAATACGTCTCCCCGCAAATTATATTTCTGTCAAAAAAAAAAATTGATTCTTTCTTTCGGCACGAATTAAAGATGATTAGGATTTTCCTTCCCTCCTCCTCTCCACTCCAGCTGCTCTCAGGAAGGAAGCAGTCGGGGGATGAATAGCTTCTCATTTTCAGGCTAAAGTGCCTCGAATTTCAAATAATGTGACCTTTTTAATATGCCCTGCGCCCGCCGTCCGGCTGCTTCTCAAAAGGTGCGACTGACAGGTATGCAGTGTGAGTGTGCGGCCGGCCGAAATTGGGCATTTTCATCAAAATCCTGGGGTAGTGAAAAAAAAAGAAAAGATTCCGGCACCAAAATGAGGTTCTCGGTTTGGACGGATCAATAAACGGACAACAATACAGCCCTTTAATCCAAAGTGGGGGATATTTGACTTTTCACTCATTCCTGAGATGAGATACTGGAGAATTCAGCCCAGAACGTCTCTGCCATTGCAGCTGTGACGCCGGCGATGATGGTGCAGACGCACGTCGGGTGGAAGGTGCCAAAATAGAGTCAGTGAAGCTGACTGAGTGCAGTCTGCAGAGCTGTGAGCACCCAGAGGGACGCAAGACCAGATCAGGTCAGTGGCACCATGGGACCACCTGGCAAAAAACTAAACAAATTGGAGTTTGTGCGTTTAAAATGGCCAATAGGAAGACCCTGCCGAGGCCAGAACAAACTGGAGCTCTGCGCCCTCTGGTGGACAGCAGTGTCACGTGTTTTATTTATCACGATACGCCACCTTGTTTTCTTTTCCTTCAGACTGCAGCCGCAGTAATTAGCAGGCTACGCTTGTCATTAGCGCTGCGCTACTTCCCAGATGCAACATTTGTTTCTACGGATGTGTGACAAGCTCAACGTTGCGTTACGGCTCCGTGTTTTGTTTTTAATTAAATCACACGTCTGTAGATTCTTTGAACTTGTCCGCTTTGGTGCAAAGAGACGTCGTCGTCGACGAACGTGGGCCGTGACGACCTGTTAGCATCGCCGTGACCCGTCGCCACCGTAGCCTCCGCAGCGGCTGATCAACGGCAAAACACCCGACGACTCCACCGCCACCGTCGAAGCGCCGTCGACTGCGTGTCGGCTCCTCAAGGAAGGAAGTAAGAACAAGCCAGGCGAGGAGAGGAGAAAAGAAAGGGTCAAGTCAATTAACCCTGGAGATGTGCTCACTATGCCGCAGATTTTCCCAAAGCCGGGACGGACGCGTCTTTTTAAATGGTCTCGTTTTTTTATTAGGCATTGAGGTTTATTTATTTATTAGTTGTTTTTTTTAAAGATTAGAAGGGCCACTGTGGAAACGCCGCGTAAGACGGAATTACACGCCAATTAATTTATTGTGCTAATTTTAATTACACAAGGAGGAGCCAGTATGGTTGGTGGATAATAAAACTCACGGATCGTTGCGGAAACGCTCAATCAAATTGACCAGAATGGAGTCTGAGGCTTGGAAGAATGTTGCTTTTTGTAAATGATGGCCATTTGAATTGACTGTGGAACAACAAGAAATAATGAAATACATTACTAAACAAATGTTGCCTTGTACGTACGAGAAAATCTGTTAAACGTGAGCCAACACAAGCAACAGTAGCAAAATAAATGGCAATATTTGTCTTTGTCACAAGTCTGCCTGTTGTCTGAAGAGAGAGGAAAAAATAAAAGCCAGCTGCTACTCATGATCCACTCGGTGCTGATGGTGTTTTTCTGCCACTGTCATTGGCCGAGGAATCATTGTCCTCCTGCTCAGCGAGCGCCACGCAGTGCTGCAAGTAACATTATTTTCAAAAACTTCAGTTTTGTCCAAGAAAATCACACCGGATGTTTCAGCAGATGTACATCTTTATTCCTTTGAGCTGATGACTGGCTCATATCTGCTCACTGGTAGCAGACCAGCTGCATATTAAATCCATCACTAAAGAGCCAATGGAATCTGCGGCCAGGCCAAACTAAACAAAAACAACAACAAAACATCTTTCCCGCAGGCGGTACCATTGACTGTACATCCTGCAAAATTGGAAGATTTTATTTTTTAATGTTATTCAGGCAGCGTTCCTAAAAAAGCAGCACAAAGCAGGCGAGCAATATCCGCCAAAGGCTGGACTGAGCGACTGGCTCGGACACTCGCCTCTTCCCCATCGCACAATTCATCTGTTTTAGTTCTGGCTGAGTGAAACTGTCAGCCAGGCCGCTTCCTCTCCTCCGCTCATCTTTCCCTCCTCTTTGTCAAAGACGAGTTCAGCCTGCAAGCAAGCAGTAACTTGCTACTGGCTACTGGCTCCTGGCTACTGGCTACTGGCTCCTGGCTACTGGCTGGGCGGTCCTGCTAGAGGTCGAATCAGAGTTCAGGCTCTCCAAAGTCCTGCGTGGAGCTAGGAATGAAAAAAAAACAAAAAAAACAAAACACAGCTGCCCTGCATGAGATTTGCATTTCCAAGATGTTGCACTTGCTCCTGCAGGGGAGCATCCAGCCGCTGTTTGGGCGGCAGGTGGCTGCTGAGATCTGACTCACATTTGACTTAATCCCACCATCCAAACACCAGCCACACCATTCTAACCATTTCAATCATTTCCCCAATTCCAATCAGAAGCCAGAGTTAGGAGTGGTGGGTGGGCGGGGGGGGGGGGGGTGTCAGACAAACACAATGGATTTGACTCACTTGAACCACACGGTGTGTAAATCCAGCCCTGAGATTGGAAACAATCCCTTCTGACCTTCTGCTGTTATGAAAAACAGCCAGCGCATGTTTGGAGACTTTCATAAAGTCTGATTGCTCCCATGTGAGCAGAGGGGGTGGGCTGGGGGGGGGTGGAGGCGGAGAGAGGCGCTACCTTGATGCTCGCCATGCCGACAAATATCCGCTGGGCGCTGTATTTGCTTTAGTCTAATCTCCCGAAGAGTGATAACGGGGGTGCTGGCTGATTTTAGCGCTGGAGGGATTAGTCAGGTTTTGATATTCATCTGCAGCGTTGCTTCCATCAGCCAAAGCTGGGAGGCGGCGGGGAGCACGGCGGAATGTTAAGGCAGCGGGGCCGCCGCGTGCGGGAGCCTGCACCGCTTCTCAACCGCCATCCACTTCAAGTGAGCTGTCGACGGGGGCGGGGGGAAAAAATTCTGAAAAAACACACCTGGCCCGGCGTTTTCTAATGTATCAAATGGATGCACGTACATGTTTGACTTTTTCGATATTCGGGGAATGCTTTGGAAAAAAATAGAAAGCAGCGTTGCGAGTCGTCAGGGCCGGCCGGCTGCAGATAGCGAGGCTGCACATGTAAAATGCATGATCTGTTTAATCACAGCTCACCCACACTGGAGATAAGGCTGTCAATCAGTGGGCCAGGGCTTGAATTGCAGGGGTCGGGGAGTGTGTGTGTGTGTGTGTGTGTGTGTGTGTGTGTAGGGGGATCAGACTAGACCAGGATGTCGTGCACTGTTTCTTCTTGGGTGAAAAAGGAGCCGTGTCTTTTCTTTGAAAGCCACATTAGAATATCTCCCGCAGCTCCTGCAAATTAACGCTAAAAGTGTCGCCATGCGACTTCCTCACGGGAACCTCCGACCGCCCTCGCGGGATCGCTGCCACTTGCCAACGCCAACGCTCATGCATAGTCATACGTGTTTAGCATTTGCTTTGCGCGATTCTTCCGCGCCAGCTGTCAGAGTTCAAAGAACCGCACAGAAGATTTCTCCAGTCTCTTTGAAGCCAAGAGAAAAAAGCAGACATGGGCTGCTTCTTCTCCTTCACGTGCACCTTGTGATTTAAATGCAATCAGACGCAGGGACGCTCGCCGCTCGCACAACAAAGCCGGCTCGAGTAAACACGGTTATCATCGGCGGAGGAGCTGAGACCATTTCGGCAAATGACATTTTGCATCTGGTGCAGAGCTGCCGGTGGATTCCGAGCCGGCAGCTCACGCGTGATTGTTGATTCCTACTATCGGCATCCTGATGTCTGAAGTGCATTACCTGTGCCCGACGGCGACGACCCCGCAGGCCGCCCGCTTCCTCTCGGTGAAAAGCGCCGCCGCCCGCCGTCAGTCCGCGTTGCCGCTGACGGCGAGAGGAGCGCGTGGCGTGAGAGGCCCCGGGGCTCCGTGTCCCAACTGATAAGATCGCAAAAAGAAAGAATCTCACACAACCAGCACCTGTCAAAGTCCTGCACGCAACCTTCAAACACCCACACACACACACACACACACACACACACACACAAGCTGTAATCTCGGCCTCCCAGCAGGCCGCCGGCCATTCTCTGCTATTTTCTCGGGGGTCTAAACGCTCGGCAACGTCTCGGCAGCAGATGTGTGCGTCTGGGCACAGCTGGCGTTCCCTGCAGCCGCACAACTCCTTCCACCGCTCAGGCTCCAATGTATGCCGGCCGGGCGGCCCCCACAGAAGGAATCGCACGACTGCAGCCAGAGAAAAATGGAAAACTATTGGAATGAGTCTTCAGACTCATCTGGACGGCGCCGTCGAGGTTCTGGGGGTTCCGACAGTTGGCGAATGAGCTTCCTGCTCCTCGGCGCCGCTGCCAAAACGTTGTTTTGCTCGGCTGATGACGGAGACGAGCTGAAAAATGGCCGTTTGCTTCTTCTGCCCGCGCCTGCTGCGATGCATTGTGATTTCCATGTGCGGGTCAATGAAGGTCGGAGGTGAAGACAACGATCAACTGGAATCCGCATTTGTGCCATGAATGGAAAAGAAAAGCTAAAAGTGTAGTTTGTAGTTACATCTCCGCTAAGTGGGATTAATATTGAAAACATCAAAGCGCTTTAGGACCCAAAGCTGCATTACTAACAGTGTCTCCACTATCTGGTGACCTGCTGTAAACTGCACTGAGGCTGGAATGATTGCTTTGTTCTCCCCCGCAAACATCTGTGCAGACTCTTTTCTTTTTTTCCTTTTAGGACTTCCAGACCCTCGGCGCACAATCAAAGTGGGCTGATGACTCACTCATTTGCAAGAGTGTCGGGGGAAATTGTCACAGTTTGGAAAGGCCACGGTGCAAAAGGCAGGAGCACATTATCGCACAAGCTGTCGCTCCATTACTTTGCAAAAGTTACCGGGAACATTAATAAAAAGAAAGGCAAAGAGTGGCAACACGCGGCATTGTTTGGGCGGGAGAGTCCCGCTGCTTCGTGTCACGCAAAGAGTCCACGGAAGAGCAGCGCGGTGGGGAGGAGAGCCTCCAGCAGGGAGCGCCGTAATGACGGTGTGCCGAGGCTCTGCGTGAAGGTTGGAACTCTCCAACTGTGCTGGAGGTTCCGGCGGCCGGAGCAGCTGGTCGCACACACACAACACTGTTCTGGACAGGGAGCGAGCTGGCAGCGGAGGAAATGATGATGGAGGGAGGGAGAGAGAGAGAGGGGGCTCCGCAGCAGCAGCAGCAGCAGCAGCAGCAGCAGCAGCAGAAGCAAATCTCACCTGGCCAGCGTGGAGTTTGGGGTAAGGAACCAAACAGGACCGCCTGTGTGACTTTGAGCTGCTGCTAAGTGCACCATCTGAGTCTGAGTCTGGTTTTTAATTGGCCTGTTGAATTCTCACTAAGAAGAAAATAAAGTGCAGCAGCCCCGAGAGCAGTTTCTATTTTGGCTTTCGTGCGACAACTTTTCCGACTTGTGCTGTTGCTCGAGGCGTGTCGAGGATACTCAAAGAAGAATGCACAGCTGCCCCCTCTGATGGTGGTGAAGGGTCGGCGCAGATTTCGAAACAAAGAAAAAGATGTCGATTGATTTCTGAGGGCAAATGAGAAGCCAGGCGTGTCGTTGAATTCAGGAATTAGCCACTCCCTCCTCTCTGGACTGGCCGCCCAGATTAGAAGGTGCTAGCTTGACAACACCATGATGGGCTGTATAGAGTATTTTGGTCTGCGTTGGCAGAAGCACTCCACAGAACTCTGTCCACCAGACAGCTCCTCGTCCACCATAAATGGGTAAAAGGTCCGTTTTTCCTGCAGCGACTCTGCCGTTTGGTCCTCGGGAGGCTGTTGGCCTGCCAGGCGCCAGGCTCGGTCGGCTCCCCGTCCTCTAAATCCTTCCTTCCCGCTGGCTGACGGCACCAGCTGGCGCCCTGCGACGCTGCCACTTCCCCCTGGCCTCTCGCCCGGACCCAGCTGGGCTGGGAACCTGCGGCCGCCCGCCCGGCACGCTGCTCCATGAGGCAAAACATCTTCCTCTGCTCCACGGCGGAGTGACGGGGATCCACTGCCACTGCGTCTGAGCCAGTGATTAAAGAGTCAAGATAATCAGGAGCAGCGAGGCGGTGGGCCGGTGCCACCTCACTAACGGCTTCCTGAGTGGATGTCTGGGAGACCACTGCCGACTCACAACCTCTTCTTCTTGTTTTGACGCCGCTGGTAATGACTTTGGAGCGCAGGGCCGATACTTAACAAACCTCCTCCGCACTTTCCCGGGCATTAATGAAAATAAGAAAGGAGTTGATTTTGATTTTTTTTTTTTTTTTGCAGAAGTCGTGTCACCGTTGGTGTCGTTAGGAGTTTAATTTCACTCTGTGTCAGTTATCAAAAGTTGTGCAAGTGAGGAAAGAGTTTAGCTTTTAAGAGTTTAACTAGCTTTGGATCAGATGACGAAAACTAATATCGAGATTTCAGATTCAACAGTGGTGCCAAGGACACAGCGCTCTCTATTGGCAGTGTGTTGCTTCTGTCCAAACTAATTACCTCAGCCTCCAAACAGGAAGCCAGTCGGTTACATTCTGTTCTGACCGTTGTCAGTGATCCAACTGCCTCAAACCGCAGAACAATAGTAAAATTAATAAAACATGATGATGATGATGATGATGATGATGATGGAGCTAAACCGAAGAAAGGCAGAAGAGGTAAAGTTGCCACTGTCCTTGAAAACTTCATTTTCCTTGGGGTCCGAATTGATGCTAAAAATTAACCTCTCCAAATTCAATCAGATGCGGTTAGCCGCTGCAGTCCTGGTGTCAGAGTTTCAAGAGGAGAGGCTTTGATTTATTTCTGGCCACAGAGCAGAGAGAGGGAGAGAGAGAGGGAGAGAGAGAGAGAGAGAGCTGCGGTTGCTTCATCCACACCTCCCGCTGCAGGAGGAGGAAACATGTAAACTCCAGCCAGCTTATAAGTGTAACTATTTCCATTATTATAGTCATATTTTTCTCCCCTCTGCGCTGCCTTTGAAGCTGGGCTGTGTGAAAGCCACTCTAATCTGCGCTGATTTCAGCCAAGCATGTTTTTACTGTGAGGAATAGCTGTGATAAAAAGGGGATAGAGAAGCCTTTGAAGCCCGGCCGACTCACACTTTGGAAATTCGGACCTAAATAAAAGATTTTTCTCCCTCCTCTTGCCGCGTCCCTTTCTTCTGATTGCAGGAAACACTTGAAATGGCAGTCTGCTGCTATCTCCTAACAAGAGTCTAGCCGCCACTGAAGAGCCAAAAAAAAAAAAAAAAGCAACTTTGTTGCTGAGAAAGTTGAGTTTGTCTCGTTAAAATATTTAACCATGAGTTCAAAAAGGCAGAAAACCTCAAAATGCTTCCAGGAAGGAGGGAGAGGTTCCAAAGCAGCGACACCGCGGAGGCCACCACCGGAACGCCATGGACACACACGCCGGGCTGTTTGCATCATCAAACAGACACCGCAGTGTCTTGCGTGCGTGCACAAACACAAAAAACAAAACAAGAATTTGAGGCAAGAGGAAGCTGCAAACATGGATCCAAACCAAACACGACTCCTCCACTGCA